>VDFB02025873.1:0-21355 GCA_007258455.2 Sequoia sempervirens
ATAATCATGAAGCTCCAAGCAAATGATTAATACTCAAAACCAGGAGAACTTATCTGTAAGATAACCATCCAAAATCAACAATGGATCCACATCATTTCCAAATGCTCCCACTAAACTGTGATGTTGAGCAACCCATGGCATCATGATGTACACAACCAAAAACCACATCATTTTCATAAGCTCACACCAAACCTGTGTATCCAAGCTCTCCATGACATCGTGATACCAATCTACAAACAAGTCCCTATATATCCACCATCCTGCAAAATAAGACTTCAAGGTAATAACACACATAGACATGCAATAAAAAACCTCTAAAGTAACTCACCATAGTAAAGTGTAACCAGTCCAAGAGAGGTGCCCCTCTCATACATAACACATATACCTTCTAGAACTCCCACTACACAGGTAATGTCAAATTTGAAAACAAGATCACAACATTAACAAGTCCTCATATAGCACTTCACATCGAGGATGTGGCTAACTCCTCTATCATAGTGTCAAACTATGTAAAGTAACATCTCCTTCAACACTCCCAAACTGAAAGGATATCAACATCTAACCATTCAACTTATAATGAAACATGGCATAACTTAGATGTAAACCTCTCACAGAAAGTAGATCAAACTTAACCAAACATTCCCACAATAAAAGGGAATATGCCTAAAGCCACTAACTATCTCTCGTACCTCTCCTACCCAAATCCTCAGAACTAACTCAAGTTCAAGATTGCAAGGAGAACAATGGAAATAAATAAAATCATGCATCTACTTCTCAACAATGCATAAGAGAAATCAAGATACATATTAATAATGCATCTAATAATCAAGCGGGCAACATGTCTTAGATCATTTTACTTGCCAAGTAGACCAAGAGTGGGATAAAAGACTGTCTTGTGCATACAATAGGCAACCTTCCCATCAGGTCTATGATGGACTCATATCCATTTCCAAGTGTAGGCTTCTCGGTCTTTACTATTGAAAAATATTTTCTTACAAGTAACTATTCCAACATATATTTCTTAACATAAGAAATATCTGGCCTAACCTAAGTCTCTCTAGTGTCCATGAGCACCCACTAATCAATCCATGCCAACTTCAAATGCAACCTGCATAATCATGAAGATCCAAGCAAATGATTAATACTCAAAACTAAAAAGAACTACATCCTTTCCAAAGGAAGAACAATAACACCTTTACCAAAGACTCTAAGGGTCCTCCATGAAACAAGATGTTAAAACCTCTTCAAATCACATGAAGATAACCATATCCTACCAAAACTCCCACTAAACTATGATATCGAGCTATAAATGGCAACAAGATAAACATTAAACCATCACTATCAAAAGCTCCCACTGAAACCTGTAACCAAGCTAGCCATGCTATCGTGATAACCATCTCCTAAATGAAGATCATCCATGTACATGCAAAACCATAAGCTCCAAAATCATGGACCAATACAACTAGCACAAAACCGTGTGTTAAAGACCACTAAATGTTAATCCACTAACTCTAACCCAAGAACTAGTTCAACCCAACTGCGCTCCCCTGTCCACCTAGGAGAACTCCTCTCTTACCAGGCCTTTCCTTCCAAGGATTGAGCAAGCCATACTAGGCCTTACAACCATCAGCCCAAATACATTATAACATACTTATTTTACAAATCCGCAATAACAAAATAGTAAAAGCTCTCACTATAGCCAAAAATCCTTTAAAATTTTAAGAGAAAGGTACCCCAAACTGTACCCAACCATTAGCTCTGATACCAAATGTTGAAAATGGAGGTAATTATATAGCTTAATACTTTGTAAAACTATGAGATTATAGATCTAATTAAGTGTTCTTTGTTACAATTTCTTTGTGTATGATTATATGTTTAGATTCATTTTACCAATTGTAGAAGTAGACAGAAGATTGTAGAAGAATAAGACCAGAAGATAGAAGTGACACAGCATATACTGTGGAGAGACCCTTTTAGGAAAAAACTCCACCACCAGAATCAATAGTTCTTGTATTATTTAACCTTGGAACAAGATTACAATAATTCTTTATCAATCCTTGCTTGAGACACTTATTTTACCTTCAACAATTCTTCTTCGCAACCTGCAATAAACTCTCATATGTCCAAGCATGGATCCACACATCTTGTGCCATGCTTCACAAAAGTACTCTCTTAGAACTCTCTTCAACTTGTTGCAATAAATAGACAATTGTGAACATTGTAAACTCCAAAGAGTTGACAATTACAAGAGGATAAAGCTCCTCACAAATATCTACGCCATTCTTATGCAAGTAGAGTTCTTCCATGAAAAACAATGTCAAACCAAATCCTTCATCAATTTGGGCATCCCAAACTAAAGTCTTAACTAATTGTTGGTTTTGAAGATATCTTGTAAGCTTCTCCTCAAAGTTGGCACCTAAGAATGGGCCCACTTAACTCAACCTTGTAAATATCTTCTCATGCAAAAGGTGTTAACTCAAAGATGCCAACTTGGGTGCCCAAAGTGGGTCCAAGTCAATCTTTGTTAACAGAAACATATCTCTCCATCAATTCATGCAAACATTATGCATGATTGATCATCCCCACTTAACTGAATGTATCACCTATTGTCTATCATGCATCTGAAGTCATTAGTCATGCATTCCAAGTCAGCTAGCATTCAACTGAAACTAACTACATGTAACTGAAGATAACTGAACCATAACTGAACTGAACTGAACTGATACTGAACTAAACTGAACTAAACTAAATTGAACTGATATTGAACTAAACTGAACTAAATTGAACTAAAACTGAACTGATAGTGGGCCACTCCACATACATTGTAAATATCAATCCCTACTTTGTAGGAACAAGACATGCATTACATAAGAGTTATCAATTCACCAAACAGTTAACTGAAACAAGGTGTGTCCCACCTCCCATATCGGCGCCCCATGTGCTCCTATTTAGAAGGAGCTCTTCTTTGATGCCCTCACATGTTCCTATCATTTAGGAATAATTAAAAATGTCAATTTACATGTTCATTTCATTCAAATTTAATCTCTTTCTAATCCTAGTGTTGGGAAACACTTTCCAAGGACTTAGGAGATACATGAAATATGTTTAGGATTGCAATTAAATGGCATCCTATTCCCAACAATTCACTCTATGGTGATGTCTAGGGAGAAATCTATGTTCATCAAGTTAGACATGGCCAAAGCTTATGATAGAGTTAAGTGGTGTTTTTTGCGGAGAATTCTCTTAGGCTTTGGCTTTAGTCCAGACTGGCTCAATTGGACTATGAGTTGTGTTACCTCTTCCTCTTTCTCTATTAGTATGGTTGAGGGTCTGGGAAAATTTCTTAAGTCTCAGGTTTCCTAGGGTATGATTCAAGGTTGGTGTTGGGGAAATGGGCTACCACAACTTTCTCATCTTCAGTTTGTTGATGATACTACTCTTATGGGGAGGGCTCACATTTAGGAGACTACTTCGTTTAGGTGGGATTTGGATATTTACCTTACTGCTTTGAGTCAGAAAGTCAATGAGCACAAGTCGTCTATCTACTTTTTTAATTCTCCTCAAGCTATTCAATGACAGATTGCAAATATTTTGAGGTTTTAGATTGGGTCTCTTCCCTTTGTCTATTTGGGCATTCCTCTGGTTGTTGGTAGGAAACCCTTGTCTTCCTGACAGAATTTGCTTGATAAGTTGCATAGTAAGGTCACTCATTGGACTCATCATTGGTTATCTACTACTGCAAGAGTGACTCTTCTAAATTCTATTATTCAAGCTCTCCCTATTTACAGGTGTTTTGTTCAGACTGCTCCTTTGTATTTCCTTAGGGAATTCGATGCTCTCTCTTGACAATTTCTTTGGAGTGGTAACTTGCAAACATCCAAGTCCAGTCTCAATTAAGTGGGAAACTGTGTGCAGGCCACAGAAGGAGGGGGTCTTGGCTTACGATCTTCTATTTTGAATGGGCAAGCTCTCGCAGCCAAGTTATATTGGCGTTGGTGTCTAGTCAGCATCAACTTTGGGCTCGTATTATCACCCATAAGTATCTTAAGGATTTTAATACTTTTGATTTTCCTTGCTTCCCTTTAGAGGGAAGGGGATCTATGATTTGACATACTCTAAAAATAAGGGCTCAATTGGTTAAGAAGGGGCTATTTTGGATCTGTCATATGGGTTCTCAAGCTCTTTTTTGGTGGGATTCTTGGGATGGTCATCCTCCTATCCTTTTCGCTTATCCTCACCTCCAGCCACTTTGTGATTATTTTACTACTGTGGGTTGGAACACGATTGAGCATTATAAGACTGTTTGAAATCTTGGGTTGGCTGCTAGTCTTAGATGTAAGCACTCCTCTAATTAGCTGCCAAGAGGGTCGGAGGATGATAGGCAAGAGTTGGCTCAAATTCCTGCCTCGTGTGAATGCAACACCTTGGTGGGGCAAGATGTCTTGGCTTGGAGTAATAGTGATTTGTCTGGTAAGTACTCTAGTTCAGTGGGTTATGGAGAGTTGGTTAGGTAGATGTTTGGGGACACTAAGGTTCCTTGGTGGAAACACGTGTGGAACAAATTTTCTTGGCCCAAGTGCAATTTTTTATGTGGCTAGTGGTCCAGAATTGGTGTCTTACTTGGGATAACTTGTGCAAGCATGGGTTCCAGGGGCCCTCCATGTGTGTTTTGTGTTGTAATAATGAGGAGAGTGTCTCTCATCTCTTCTTTGAACACTTCTGGTGGGGTATGTGGAACCAGGCTTGCTGGCATGTTTCCTCTTTGGATGAGTTCTTTGTTCGGTGGGGCAAGGCTCCTGTGAAGACTTCTTTTCTTCAAGTTACTTGGGCTATTGGTTCGACCTTTATTATCTGGCATATTTGGTTGGAGAGGAATTGCAAGATTTTTCAAGCTGTGAAGTTGGTTGTCCAAGATTTGTGGTGGAAAATTCTTCATTCTTTGGGAGAAACTATTTTAGCTAAGTGTGACTTGGCTAAGGGTGTGGATTTGAGAGATGTTGTCTGTTGCAATCGTCTCAATCTTCCTCTTCAGAGTGGTGTTGTGAAGGGTGTTGGCTAGATCATGAGAAATAGATGTAGACATCCTCTTCGAAAGATAAATAGGGAGGGGCATTCGTGTCCTCCTCCTTAGGGTGTGTTGAAAATCAACACAGATGGTTCTTCTCGGGGAAATCCTAGTCATGCGGGTATTGGGGGTGTTGGGTGGAATAGTTTTGGGACTGTTCAGTTTATCTTTTATGTTTATAAGGGTCTACATACTAACAATGTGATGGAGGCTCTTACCATTTTATATGTTATGGAGCGTGGTTGCGCTCTTGGATGGAGAAGGATCATTTGTGAATCTGATTCTCAAGTGGTGGGGACTTTGTTGAAGAGGCAGCAATTAGAAGATGTCAGTTGGCATTTAGCTTTGATTATAAAATAGATTCTTAATATGTGTGCTTCCTTGGAATCTATTACTTTTGGTCACATTCGTAGAGAATAGAACGAAGTTGCAGATTGTTTGGCCAAATGAGCCTTCGATCATCTGCAAAATTGGAACATTGTGGATAAGGGTCAATTACCCCCCGACTTGTCTCAAAAGTTGGACCACTTAATAAAAATTGACAGGGGTTGTAATGCCCTTACTTTATACTTCCTTATTTTAATTTGAATAAATTTTTACCACTCTTTTAATTTAATTTTAAGTTATACTATTTTTTTGAAAATACTTACAAAAATCTTTAATCCTCTTTAGAGTATTATTTATCTAAAAAAACTTCATCCAAAACTATCATATAAATGAATTCAACGTGAAAAGATGCCTTATATCTTTTACAATAATTCAAAAAATAAAAAAACAAAATAGATAGTTAAAATTTGAACAGTTGAAAATAAATCATATAAAAATATATAGAATTAATTTTAATACATCTAAAAGGGTTTCTAGAAGAGTATTTTAAAATGTTAAACGTCACGTCACAACATGATTAAAATCATTAGGTTCTCCTTGTAGGTATTGGAAAAAGAAATTAACTGACATCTGTACGTAGCTTTGTTAAAAATTCCAAACAAGTCGGAACGAAATAAAATTATCATTTTAGCCGGCCTTGTCTGTCTGTATAATATTCAATAAAAGCTTTGACTGGTCTACTGGTATTGTTTGACTTCCTCGTCAACTAAATACCTTCATCCACTAAATACAAACATAAAGAGAAAATAGAACAAAAAATTACAATGAACGTTATAACCAGCGTTTCCTATATTTAATTCAAACAATGAATCTTCATGAGCAATATAAATAAAACATATTCTAATTCAAGCATGAGATTAAGTGAGAAGCTGTGAAATAAGGTTTAGTATTACAGAAATGTATAAGCCAAGACTCTAGGAATCTGAAATATCAATAATAGATTACAGTACTCTCTAGTAGATCAGTGGTGATAATAACACACTAGATATAGAAAGATTATAGGGAGTTTTGAGGGAAAAATGATGGAAAATTTAGAGAGGGAGGTATCCCTGAGGAAATTATCAGCAAGGAATATGAGCTTGAGAAGCTTGAGTAGTAAGAATAGCTGGGGAATAGCAAAAGAGTTTAACATGTTGGGTTCATCAAGGAGACAACGTGTGGATGATGATGAAGAGGCTCTGAAATGGGCAGCTATTGAGAAGCTGCCAACATATGACCGCTTGAGAACCAGTCTTGTGTTTGAGAGTTTCACTGAGGGTGAGGAAGGTGAAAGTAAGAGAATTCTCAAGGAAGTTGATGTTACAAACATGGCAGCCACAGAGAAACACAACTTCATTGAGAAGGTCTTCAAGTTAACTGAAGAGGACAATGAGAAGTTTTTGAGGAGATTGAGAGCTCGTGTTGATAGGTAAGTTGAGTTGATGGATATGGTAGGGTGGTCAGTTTCAAATTTTCAATTGGATTCTTATAGCACTTATTGTTATGATGCAATTTGTTTCAAATATCATACCATGCTTATTGCTATATTTGTCAAGAAAAAGAAAAAATTTAGTGGCATCTTCCTGAATAAGTATCAATTTGTGTTGAAGATTTCTGGATTGTAACTGTGAACTTCTTTTGCATCAACGTTTCGGATCATACTCCATGATCCATCATCAGGATGCTGAGCAAAGAGAGTAAGAAAGTTCCTTGAGCAAAGAAAGTAAGAAAGTGATGATGGATCATGGAGTATGATCCGAAATGTTGATGCAAAAAAGTTCACATAATTACAATCCAGAAATCTTCAGCACTAATTGATCATGGACTGTGGAAACCTTATGCTTTTAAGTATCAATTTGTTTAACTTACTAACACTTTCTTTCAGCTTCCCCAATTTATTTCTGATTAGCCAATGTTTTTGGCGATTTACAGAGTTGGGATTGAGCTACCCACAGTAGAAGTTCGATTTGAAGATTTGACAGTAGAGGCAAAGTGCTTGGTTGGTAGAAAATCGCTCCCTACACTTTGGAACTCAACTAGGAACTTCATAGAGGTAAGTAGGATTATATCTAGAATGTTCTTATCAGACAGAGCTTCTCTAGACAAGGCATTGATCTTCTGTGTTTTCAATTTTCTATATTTTAGAAAGAAAGAAATTTTGAACTGGCCTAAAAGTATTGAATAATTTAGATTGCCCAATGAATGAATTACAGGGCATTTTGGGTATGGTTGGATTGTCACTGACAAAGAAGACTAAACTCACAATCCTAACGGGTGTTAGCGGAATCCTAAAGCCATCCAGGTGATAAGTAGATAGGAATTTTCAATTGACTAATAGAATGAATCAAAAATAGGATAATTGAATCTTTTTACATCTGTAACCAAATTGGACATGTCTGGTGCAGAATGACCTTGTTATTAGGCCCGCCTGGATCTGGAAAGACTACTTTATTGTTAGCTTTGGCTGGAAGATTAGATAAGGACTTAAAGGTCAAACGTTTGTCCGAACATTCATTGGCATTAAATTCAGATGATTTCTTTGTTTTGCTCCTTACTTAGTTATAACTGCAGGTAAATGGTTGTATAACTTATAATGGCCACTCAATGAAGGAGTTTGTCCCTCAGAAGACAGCTGCTTATATAAGTCAGAATGACCGGCATGTACCACTGATGACTGTCCGAGAGACATTGGATTTCTCTGCAAGGTGTCAAGGAGTTGGAAGTAGATATGGTAAGAAATCCCTGCCATACCATATTCTTAGAGCATTATTAATTTGAATAACTTTTAATTGCAGGGGATTTATGTCTCTAAACATGAAATAATGAGACTTATTGTGTTGAGTTTGTGAATAGAGTTGCTTTCTGAAGTGGCTAGAAGGGAGAAAGAAGCTGGAATTTTACCAGAGGCTGAAGTAGACCTTTTCATGAAAGTGAGTATTTTTCATAGCCTTCCTTTGTTTTTACTATTGCACAATTAATCAAAATAGAATCTTCTAATTGCAGACAAAAATGAAAATCTAGATTTAGTTTGTGCGTTTTTAATTTCTTGTATAGCTCCATAAAAAACTGCTTAGCAACTATGTTGACAGTGATGTTAGGCTGAGGCCTAACAAGATTGTATAATTTTTCTCTATTTCCGAAACTGATAGACAAAATTTGAAATAAATTTCACATTTCCCTGTTTGTTTAATATTGCATGAGTAGGTATGCACAACATTGATATGAATTATATTCTTACTCTGTATTTGCAGGCAACATCCCTGGGAGGTGTACAAAGTAGCCTTCAGACTGATTACACTCTCAAGGTAGGTGAACTTATCAATATGAGGGTATTTTGCTGAAAAAAGAAACTGGTCCAGTTGTTTTTATTTGTATGAGTAAATCTATCTTGAAGGTCAATAGAGGAGTGCCTATCAGATCGTTGGGAAGTCTTACAAAGAACCAAATTCAAGTTAATAAATATCATATAAGCTTATTCTTGCCCTCCTCACGAAGTCAGGATAGAAAAATATTATTTTCTAGATAGTATATGTGTTTCACTAAGCTCATTCTTGCTGTCCTTACTGAATACTGAGTCGGGAAAGAAATATTAATCTAGAATCTAGATCACTTGTTTTTGTTAATTTGGAATGTAATTCGCAGTTTTCAGATTTAAAAAATGCAGGATTGCTTTAACTAAACTCAATTTGGAAACAGATTCTTGGATTGGATATTTGTGCAGATACTATTGTAGGAGATGAAATGTTTAGGGGAATTTCTGGTGGACAGAGGAAACGTGTTACAACTGGTATGCAGCTCAAGCACTGTACTCAATTCTAACTTCCAATGGTTTTTCTGTGTTTCAGACTGCAACCTTTAACAAAAAAAATGTTTGATTGTAGGTGAGATGATTGTCGGGCCAACAACAACTCTTTTGATGGACGAAATATCCACAGGCCTAGACAGTTCTACAACGTATCAAATCGTAAAGTGCCTGCAGCAATTTTGTTGCAATATGAATGCAACTATTCTGATGTCTTTGCTTCAGCCTGCTCCAGAAACATATGAATTATTTGACGACATTATACTCCTTTCAGAAGGACAAGTTGTCTACTATGGACCAAGAGAAAATGTGCTTGAATTTTTTGAAAATTGTGGATTTAAATGCCCTGAGAGAAAGGGTACAGCAGATTTTTTACAGGAGGTATACATATTTTTAGAACCTCTGTATAGTAAATTTGAACTTATTAAGTACATAATGGATTTTTTAAAACATGGAATAAATAGTTAAAATCTAATTTTATTCAATTTGGCAATGGATTTCCCTGTCCTTGATCAAAATTTCTTTATGTGCTTTTTCTGTTGTCGATATGGATCCTTAACCAAAAGATCAAACTGAAATCTTTGCAAGGATTTCATTTTCATTGTCTTTCTCCAAGGTGTACATATATGACTTACGCGACATTTGCAGGTAACTTCACTCAAGGACCAAGAGCAATATTGGGCTGACAGGGACATACCATATCGCTATATCTCTGTGAAGGAATTTGTGGAGATGTATAAGAGATTTCATGTAGGCATAACACTCTCCAGCAAATTATCAGCTCCATATGACAAGCTTACAAGCCACAAAGCATCGTTGATTTTGAATAAATACTCAGTCCCAAAAATGGAGCTGTTCAAGGCCTGCTTTGCTAAAGAACGGCTTCTTGTCAAACGTAATTCGTTCATTTACATATTCAAGACTTTACAAGTAAGCTTTTATGTCCAGTGATAAGCTTACCCCAATAATGGATTATCCTTGTTGTAAATAGGCCTCACGGAGCCTGCTTGATTATGCAGATTACTTTTCTAGCATTTGTAGCAGTTACAATGTTCCTGAGAACTCGAATGCACCAGAGAAACGAGGAAGATGCAAACATATATCTTGGATCCCTTTTTTTCGCCTTGCTTGTAAACATGTTCAATGGCGGCGCTGAGCTCCAATTCACACTTGCCAGACTACCTGTATTTTTTAAACAACGAGACCTTCTGCTATATCCTGCATGGTCTTTCTCTCTCCCCACCTTATTGTTGAGCATTCCAACCTCACTTGTGGAATCCACCGTTTGGGTGGTCATTACTTATTACGGAATAGGATATGCTCCTGAACCTGGGAGGTAGGCCTGAAGATTGTATGAACATGAAAGCTGATTCAATTTCAATCATTCTCTTTTTTCATTTTGTTTACTAATAATATATTTGAAAAAATATTCTTAGATGAGTACCAGAGATTGCCATGAGAACTGTCCAAAGATTTTTACGAGAATTTTGGGATTTCTCGTAGTGAAAATGGATTACTGAGATCTTTTATTTTATTACTACATGGTTGTATCCACTAAATTCAAGAATTTGTCCAAAATATATTTGACACTTTTGTTCCCCTTTCTGCGGTTCATCTATATTATTCATATGATGTTTTTGACCCTTTTTGTAAACTTGGACCAAATGAATATCAGCCAATGCCCCACAAAGAATTATAGTTTTATTTAGGATTTCACTATTTAGGTTTTGCTTTCTCTGTCACTTGAACAGAACCACTGCCAATGCAGGTTTTTCCGGCAATTCCTTCTACTATTTTGCGTGCATCAGATGTCATCGTCTATGTTCAGAATGCTAGCAGGAGTTTGTAGAACACAAGCAATAGCTCATACTGCAGGAACACTCGCTTTGCTCATAGTTGTAATGCTTGGAGGATTCATTATTCCTAAAGGTCTATCATCCTCCTTATTCATTCTTCGAAGTGTTGGTGTTAAAAGGATATCTGCTTGACTTCGTCTACTTCAAATGTTTTAATTTCTTTGCAGATAGTCTTCCCCAATGGTGGACGTGGGGTTACTGGTGCTCCCCATTAGTGTACGCCCAAAATGCCATTGTTTTGAATGAGATGCTTTCTCCCAGATGGAATAAGGTAAGACTTCATCCATTAGAAACCAACAGCATGCATAGTAAAGGTTGTAGCAATTCAGTTGCAAAATTAGCAAAATACAATCTTAGTTTTCTTTGAGCATTTAGATGAATAAAGGTATTGAAAGAATAGATTAAGTACTTGCTCCTTTCTCACATTGTTTTCGATATTTGAATCTATTTTGTATTACAGAGCACAGATGCTTCAGCAAACTTGGCACTTGGTGTTCTTAAGAGGCGTAGCATCAACCCTAGAGGATACTGGTATTGGATAGGAATTGCCGCTTTATTGGGCTTTTCAGTCCTCTTCAACTTCTTATTCACAATGTTTCTTGCATATCTGAACCGTGAGTTCACTATAATTTTCAGATATTTATTTCATACTTCCTTCATTTAATGGAGAATTGTAACTTTTTACATTCTGACAATGGTTTTCATTCCGAGAAGCTCCTGGAGAGCATCAGGCTGTACTCTCAGAAGAAAAGTCGGTTAAACAAGGGACAGGGTCTGACGATAGAACAGAGGATCAAGAACCCCAACTCCTTACATCAAGATCCAAAAGAAAATCCTTCAAACGGCTGTCCTCAATAGATGGAAACAATACTGGTAAGAATACTTTTTCTCACTTTTAGAATGTATGTATTCTTCCATTATAAACTTCAAGAGCAGACAATTTTGCACTGGGCAATAGGGAATCGTTATTAGAGAAAAACAGTGATCAATCTATGCTTATCTTCTAAACAAAATGTCTGTAGGCCTATGATAGCTAAATTAATCTTCAATAGTTATCAAGGATCTTCCCTATGATACTCTGCTCAGCGCTGTTTGGTTATGCAGTAGAAATGCAGATCCATCGCATGAACAGCAGAACAATAAAACCAGAGACAAATTCAGCAGATTTGGAAGCAGTAGCTGGTGTTTCTCCAAAGCAAGGAATGATTCTTCCATTCACACCATTGGTATTGTCTTTCAGTGGAGTGGATTACTCTGTTGACATGCCTCCGGTATGATTCACTTTGAACTCTTAAACCCATTAGATAGGGTGACAGTTGTTCACATATCTTAGCTCTATTGCGTGTCTTTTGGTATTTCAATGTCTACAGCATCCCTAAGCTACTGGGTAAGATAGTTCTAAATGATTAATAATCCAAAGAATGTATTATACCAGCTAAAAAGAGACTAATCGAACTACACTAACAATATCGGAGATAAAGAAAGAAGATTACATAAAACTTAAAAGAGGCTAATCAAACTGATAACATGCATCATGAATATCAGCTAACTAAGTTCCTCGATCATCTCTTTATCTGATTGAAATTTTTAGCGTTGATGTTTCTACAGGAAATGAAAAAACAGGGAGTAACAGAGGATAGACTCCAACTACTTCATGATGTGACTGGGGTGTTTAGGCCAGGAGTTCTCACTGCTTTGATGGGGGTCAGTGGGGCTGGAAAGACAACACTTATGGATGTATTGGCTGGAAGGAAAACCGGCGGATATATTGAGGGGGATATTAGAATATCTGGATTTCCCAAAAGGCAAGAAACATTTGCTCGCATCTCTGGTTATTGTGAGCAGAATGATATACATTCTCCACAAGTAACAGTAAGAGAGTCATTAATATATTCTGCATTTCTTCGCCTTCCAATGGAGATTGATAACAACACCAAAATTGTAAGTCACAGACTCTATTTCTCACTCATTTGTCAACTCTAACTTGATTTGTTATGGAAAAATTCTTTATCACTTGCAGACTCCACTAATTCAAATTGTTGTAGGCTTTTGTTGATGAGGTTATGGAACTGGTAGAGTTGGATAATTTGAGGGATGGACTGGTAGGCCTGCCTGGTGTGACTGGTTTGTCAACAGAACAAAGAAAACGATTAACAATCGCTGTGGAGCTCGTTGCAAATCCATCTATTATTTTCATGGACGAGCCAACTTCAGGACTAGATGCCAGGGCAGCGGCTATCGTAATGAGAACTATACGTAATACAGTTGATACAGGAAGAACTGTTGTCTGTACTATTCACCAACCTAGCATTGACATTTTCGAAGCTTTTGACGAGGTGAGCAATTCTTAAAATAGCTACATTTTAGTATTCTGTTTGTTCAAAAGATTGACATTAATATCTGGTCCACTCCGGGCGCAGCTGCTTCTAATGAAAAGAGGTGGCCAAGTCAGTTATGCAGGACCCTTAGGTCAAAACTCCATCAAGGTGATTGAGTATTTTGAGGTAAGCTCAGTAGAGCATTATGGAGGAACATTGATTGGAAATCATTATTCATATGGGTGGGAAGGGATTACAAGTGAATTTTCTATGCATTCTTTAAAGTATTAAAGAAATATTTTGTTTATCACGGCATTGTATTCTTATAGCAAATTGTTCAGTATTATGTCCAAAATAAAAGTGCTCTCATTTCTTCAGAGATCATTCGAAGTTCCATATTAATGGCAATCTCAAAGTCTTAACTCTCATCGATAAGCTATGTCACAGGCTATTCCTGGAGTACCAAAGATAAAGAATCAATATAATCCCGCTACATGGATGCTAGAAGTGAGCTCTACTGCTGTTGAACTTCGTCAGGGAATAGACTTTGCTGAACATTACAAGAACTCAACTCTCTGCAAGTCAGTACAACAATTGAAATTTCAAATCTCCTTACATCTCTATTTCAGCTGTTTCTTTGTTTTTTCAAATTACCCATATTGACCATGGAAATCTTCACGATGCAGGAGGAATCAATCATTAGTAAAAGAGTGTAGCACTCCAACTCCTGGTGCAAATGATCTTTATTTTCCAGCCCGGTATTCACAATCATTTTTTGGACAGTTCAGGTCTTGCCTGTGGAAGCAAAAGTGTTCGTACTGGAGAAATCCAGAATACAATTGTGTCAGAATTCTATCAACTATTATTATTGCTAGTATATTTGGATCTATATTTTGGAAGGCTGGTAAAAAACGGTATGTTCTTTATTGCACAACATAGGCAAGACAAGTCAGTTACATTTTTTAATGCATTCCACCTATCTCTGTAATTTCAAAGATATTAACAACCACTGTGTTTGAAATTGAATAGCAGAGATAACAATGTAGATCTCATTAGTATCTTGGGGGGCATGTATGCATCGGTTATGTTCATAGGAGCACTCAATAGTCAAACAGTGCAACCTGTGGTGTCAATTGAGAGAACAGTTTTCTACAGAGAAAGGGCCGCAGGAATGTATTCTGCCATGCCATATGCTTTAGCACAGGCATGTAGCTTTTTCTCATTCTTCCTTTGCTTATGTTCTTCAAAGTACTAGCACCACATCCTGTCTTCTTCCAAATCTTTCACATTTGAGCAACATATGCCATTATTAATACTACTTATATGGTTGAACAGGTGGCCATTGAGATACCATATGTGATTGTCCAAACAATTGCTTATACCATTCTCGTTTATAGCATGATTGGTTTTGAATGGGTGGCTCGCAAATTTCTGTTGTTCTTACTCATTAGTTTCCTTTCATTTCTCTATTTTACCTATTATGGCATGATGGCAGTTTCTGTTACACCTAACCAGCAAATGGCTGCAGTTGTCGGTGCAGCCTTCTATTCTCTATTCAATCTCTTTTCAGGCTTCTTTATTCCAAGAAAGGTAAGCAACACTGTATTCATATTTCCTTCGAAAAAGTAATTCTTGTAAGGATTTCATTGTCTTATAGGCATTTCATGTGTGCTATTTAGTTCGTTTTGACATATCTAGAAATTTTGGAGTACTATGGTAACTTCTATTAAATCAAAAGGAAATGTACAGATAGTGCTAGTGTATTTGAATTTACAACATTACCTTGCAGCCATGAAAAAGAGATTAATTTTCTTTGTACCGATGCAGAAAATCCCAAAATACTGGATTTGGTACTATTGGATGTGTCCACTGGCATGGTCAGTTTATGGACTCGTTGTTTCTCAATATGGAGACGTTACTGATCTGATAGAAGTAGATGGGAAGAAGCCAGGGCTACCAGTAAACCAGTACGTGGAAGAAATTTTCGGATATAACAAGGATTTCATGGGTCCTGTTGCTGTAGTGCTTGTGGTCTTTACTGTGTTCTTTGCATTTATGTTTGCCTTTTGTATCAAAGTGTTAAATTTCCAGAATAGATAAGGGGCTGGTAGAAATCTGAATTTTGATATGCACCCAGATGCCACTATCCTTGGCAGCAACTGTGCCCTTGGAATAATCTTTTTGCAAGCATCTTGATCCAAGTTGCAAAATTCAAGTGTCCAAACTAAATCCTCTAACCTCAGCAAAAGATCCAGAAAAGAAAAAGTATGATATATAGCCTGATACAGCATAATAAAAACAGTATTAATGGCTGAAGTTACTGTATGATTCAAGAGATATGCAAACTTTTACCATTACCATTACAGTTAATGGCCTGTTCGTTCACCATTGTGGCAGAGTGGAGGCTGTTGCAGCATTCATCAATTATCTGTTTGAATATGGTAGTTTCAATAATGAAAATTTACTTATCATCTTCGTATTACAGTTTAGAAGAACTGCGATGTGGTCAAGAAGTTTACAAAACATAATATCCTCTGTATTTTTCCCTTCTGTTTTTATCATATAAAAAATTGAATTAAGGGAAAGGAATCATTAAAAATACGTAATATTTTTTGTTAAAAAAATCCTAATAAACAGATGTTAAACAAGTGTCATGTAGTGGCGTATAACAAGTGTCACGTAGTGGTGTAATAACAAGTGTCACTTGGTGGTGAGTACTTGCTTTTGTAGTATGGTAATAATTTTTATTTAGTTGATTTAGAGGGAGGTAAATAATATGATATAGATAGTTGATAGATGAGTTGGAATGACCTAGGGAATTAGAGGTAAGTTAGTAATAGTTTGATATGAATAGAATCTTGCAAGATTAATATATTCAAATGGTTTTTTTTTTTTAATGGCGAAGGGGTGTTCCCGCGACTCAACCCAGCAGCCCAGCAGCCCATACCTTGGGTACCTAGGGCGAACTGGGGCGAGACTAGCCTCCTCGAGGTGGACGCCATAGCCTAGCCCCTGTGGGTGGACGCCATAGCCTACCACCAGTCAACTGCGAGAGCCGAGGATTGATACAGAGACCTATGGTTGTTAAGTTTGATCTTGATCCTAAGTTTGATTTGTATGAAGCACAATTATAACTAACATAGTTGAAGTTGAGTATGTTCAAATTGAAATCTCTTAAAAATGATTCTTAAATAATTTTAAAGTAAATAAGATAAATCTAAAATAAATAAATAAAGTTCAAGAATGAAATCTTTGTGAAATAATATTAATGATAATATATTATTAGTTAAATAATTATAAAATATATCATATAATATTGATTATAATTTAAATAATACTAATTATTGACTAATTGTATGATTGTATAACAACTGTATATTATATTAATCTTAAAAATAATATATAATAATAAAAACAATATATTATTTATTACAATATATAATAATTAAAATTTATATCTGATACTTTTGGTAACCTGAAAAAAATTATTGCTTTTCATTCGTTAACAGATACATTTAATCCCTGGATATTAGTCATAACTTCTTAATTTAATATCTAAAAATTAATAGTCCCTTTACTTTTTGTGGTTGAGTTTTTTTGGGAATACTAGTACAAAAAAATTTGTAGTTCTGAGTAAGGTTTTAAATTGTCTAAGTATCCACTACGCTTTGCAAGTATTCATGAGTAGTTTGAGTGGGCAATTAAATTACTGTGTTAAACATGGGAAAATTTCACAGGTCTAGAATTCTGACTCACCCCTATCTGTTATATGAAAATTTTATGACAGTTTGGTCATTTAAATGTCTGTTAAAAAAATTGTTTAATTTACGATTTTTTATGTAAAATCTTTTATAAATACAATATCTTGAAAAATTAGAAAACAGTGATAATTATTAGTAATAAATATAAAAATCTACTATTATAATTAACAATTAACAAAAGTTTCTAAGTTCATATTAAAAACAAATCTTGTTAAATATATTCTAAAAGTTCAAAATAATTATATTCTATTTTGAAAGATTCTAAATTAATATATATTTTTTTAATAATATTATAAATTGCATATATTAATATAAGAAAATGATAACTATTATAAAAATGTGGTTAAACAATTTATAAAATTATTTTCCAACATATTGTCTTTTACACCATATATATGAACTTTACAGGTCTAAACCGCATGCTAAACATTCTAAAACTTTGCCAGCATGCTGTTGAGAAAAAAATCTCAGCCCCACTTCATGAGACCATTAGTTATTAATACACTCTTGTATCATTTTTCAAAATGATATCCCGCTTCCAACAACAAAATCAAATTTCAACAAAATAACAAACAAATAGAATCAAAGGCAAAGTACACTATTATGACCACCATTATTATTAAAGCCTAAGGGATGCATTTAACAAAAAAAAATCAGTAATAACAAATGTTGAGTGGGAGGAGTTGAAGAGGTAAAAGCAAGTGGGCTTTCAAAATTGAGCTTCCAAAAGTGTTAAAATTGGGTAAAATAAATGAAATCCAATAGGCTTAGTGTCCTCTGGAAATCCTAAGTGACCTTGAGTGAAGAGATAAACTCAATTGGCAAGTACCTGCCTTAGTGGTGAGCGCTTTCTTTTGTATAAAATTATTTTTTGTTGAATTAGGAGGTAAATAACGTGTTAGCTAGTTCCTAATGTTAACCCTAACCCTAATCCTAACCTTAATATATTCCTAATTCTAATTATAACCCTAACTCTAACCATAATTAAAACCATGCCTCTACTTCTAACCCTAACTGTAACTTTGATTGTAACCCTAACCATAGCTTTAATTCTAGCCCTTTAATCCTAACCCTATTTCTATTGCAAGCATTACCATAACCCAAGTTTTAACATTGATCCTAACCTTGTTTTTGTAAGCCTAACCCAAAGTCTAGTTTTAACCATAATTAAATCCTAAAATTAATCCTAACACTAATCCTAACTCAGTCTAATTCTAAACCTATCCTTAAACCTAACTCTAATTTTATCATAGCATTAAGACAACTTTTGAAGTGCCATTAAGGAGAGCATTGTTTAAATTTTTCTAATTATAAATATAATCTTTATTCTAACCCTAATTAGAAATTTAATTCAAGCTCTATCCCTTATTCTAATTTTACCCTAACTCTATTTCTACCTGTAATTTTAAGCCCAACCTAGATCTAATCCTAAGTCTAACCCGATTCCAACCCTAAGCATAATTATCAACAATATAATATAACTAAATTATAATATAATAATAATATAAATAAATAATAAATATAAACCATATAAATAATATAAATATAAACAATATACTATAATATAATACAAGAGCTGCAAGGCAGCAAAGTTCCTACCAAAAAGTTATAGAATAGTTATGTTTTAATTAGTTGTGTTTGATAAGTTTTAGCAACAATGTTGATAAAACAAACAAATAAATAATCAATTAATCAATGAAATTGCATCTGGAGGTGGTGATCAAATAATAAACCAAATCAAAAGGAACACATCCAATAGAACATGCCTATCTAAGTTGTAAAAGGATGTTTTAGATGCAAATCTGCTAATTGTTGTTAGTTCATAAATAGATGATGTTTTTGGAAAAGAAAGACTACCAAAATTTTGTGCGAATTTCTTGTTTTACGATACAATAAAGGAGGAGGATATATCAAAAAGTACATCTAAACCCGAAAGTATTATAAATAAGAGGATATTTTACCTGGAAAATGTAAAGCTAATGTTGCATATGAAGGACTGAGTGGTCCAATTATATCCAACATTAGAAAAGTAAAATCCCCAATGGATGTAGAGAAATTGTGGAGGAATCAAATGAGATATCCGTGTGCAATAGGCTAACACTTGATAACAGTATAGTTTTTGGTTTCTTTGCATCTTCAAACTATCCAAAGTGAAATAGCATTGCACTTCATAATAGTTCCACAAGAGGGTGCAAACTTCCTATTACGAGAGATGAAAAAATTAATTAAAATCACTTCCTAAACTATGAATAGATTAAACAACTATAGTATCCAGCAAACAAACTTTCTCTTGAGTACCTGGTTGTGCGTTATTATGGTGATAGCCAATAACTAACAACTTGTCAATGTGAATAAAAATACACATTTTGAGAGCTTCATTGCATATTATTGGTTTCATAAAATTTTGATACCCAATAACTAATCACTTGTCAATCATTTAACAATGGAATATCTATAGGGATGTTGAATGATAAAATTTTGAACTCAAATTTATTTGAGAAAAGACTTGACTCATGTAAACACAAAACCATTAAAAACTATTCAAAATATTCATACTATTTTTTTGGTTTTTCTCTTCAAAATGAAGAACTTAGGCTCTCATCATCATTGCCAACAACATTTCCACTACTCAGCACCGATAATAAATCTAAGTGAAATGTTGTATTTGGAATAGCTCCAAGAAAATTGTCTTTGATAATATGCAACATTTTTACAGTGCCAATCATATTTGATCTCTCTTCTAGGGATTCTTTTGTGCAAAGAAAACCAAGATAGATGAGTTGCCCAGGAGGCAATTCAATACCTTATTTTCATCATTGTTCTATTGTATTCATAAAACATCCACTCACGTTATGCAAGTTCATATGCCATTGGTTGGCTTCTTTACAGTCATCATCTATAATAAAATTATTCCATAGTTGTAAACATCTCCTTTCGCAGTAATATGTCCACTCACTCCATATTCCACATTCAACACACATATCATAAGATTTTGCATTCACTATTTTTCACAACAAATGCCAAAAAGAGAATTAAAATTTCATTCCACTACTGTTTAGTTGCTCATACATTTTTGCACCATTCTATCTTCTTTCTACCTCACGATCTATCCAAGTAACCTATGATATATTATAATCCATAACTTTAGATATCATTTCCAAATATCACTACCATAATACGTAGCTCGACAATTGGGAGAACTAAAGAAAATATATCTTTCTAATGGGAAAAAAAGGAAATAGAATCTTATCTCTGCATAGTGCAAGAGGACATACCATAGTCATATTCTAAATCTATTAATTTCTTTCTTTTTTGAGATAGACATTCATACCTATTAATCTGCTATGAGTGCTTTTTAAAAACTCTTAAAAATGGTTCACCATAACTACATAGTTTGAAACTATCTATTATTCAGTTTTCACCAACTAAACTGACTTTATTTGCATTAGTTGGAGATTTCAGTGGCCACACCTCACTCGTTTTAACTTTATTACAAGTTTTTGTGTCTTCTTTTATTTCGTAAAGAAAACAGTGTCTAATGAGAATGGGAAAAATTGTTTGTTTATTTTATTATCTATAAAAAATGGTCAGTTTAAATTATTTAAAAATTACAAATTTGAAAACTGATTTTTTTGGAAAAACTTAATATTTTTTATTGGTCTAAACCACTATAGTTCTATGGAAGGAATTGATACTTGATAAAGAGTTTAGAATAATAAGTTTGATTGGTTTGTTACCATATAATAATTATAAGTTGCAAGAATCCAATTGAAACTTGATAAATAATTTAGAATAATAAGTTTGATTGGTTTGTTGTCATATAATAATTAAAATTAGAATAATAAGCTTGATTGGTTTGTTACCATATAATAATTACAAGTTGCAATAATGAAATTGAAACTTGATAAATAATTTAAAATAATAAGTTTTATTGGTTTGTTGCCATATAATAATTAAAATTTTGAGAGAATAAATTAAATATATTTAAATTTGAAAAATTTAATATATTTTACTTTTAACCTCATCAACACTTTTTTGCCATGTAAAAACCTTGTTTCATAATCCTAGAAACATTTTGCTTTGGTTATCTTTTACCCAATATAGAATTTTAAATCACTATTTGTAACTATTTTTCAAAACAATTTTAAATCACACTATTTGTAACTATTTTTCAAAAGTTTTTAAAA
>VDFB02025874.1:0-44152 GCA_007258455.2 Sequoia sempervirens
AAAAGTCAGGCTTGAGACGGGGACATTACAGATGGTGGATGCTCCTTTTCAATGGTGGGATATTGATTTCATAGGCGAAGTTCAAGACAGATCAAGCAATGGATATAAATGGATTTTTTTAGCCACTAACTATTTCACCAAATGGGTTGAGGTAATTCCAACCTATAATGCTACATCTAAGGTGGTCGTGGACTTTGTGCTAAATAATATAATTACCAGATTTGGCATGCCTACAAGAATCATTGCCGATAATGCTATTTGTTTCAGATCCCATGATATTTCAAACGTGTGTACTAAGAATGTAATTGATTTGATTCACTCATCCCCTTTTCATCTCCATGTCAATGGACAAGCTGAATCCAACAATAAGAGCATCATGAAGATCATTAGAACATTGGATATGAATAAGAAGAGGAGGGATGATAAATTGAAATATGCAGTATGGGTTGATAGATTAACTTACAAAGAAACTATTGGGAGGATCCCATTTGAATTAGTGTATGGATTGGATGCCAAGATATCGATTTGTTTGGAGCTAACATTGTACAGATTGTTGGATGATATTGAAGGGGGAGAAAATAATGTATTTTCTCAAAGAATATTGGAGGTAACTAAATTGGATGAAAATAAGAGGATTGCACATGTAAAGCTCTTGTCACACAAGTGAACAACTAAGTCTCTATTTGGCAAGAGGGCATGTCAAAGAAGTTTTCATGTGGGTGGTATGGTCCTCCCATGGAATGCTAGATTAGAGGATAAAGGAAAGCATGCAAAGTTTGAATCGTTGTTTCTTGGGCCATATGAACTTGTAGAAGAATTTGGTCACAATGTTTACCACCTCAAGGAGTTGATTGGAAATATGAGGGAATTGCCAATTCATGGCCAACATCTAAAGCATTACTTCTTGTAAGTAATGATGCTCTACGTTGTATATATTGTGTTTTGTGTGTGTGCCTTTGTGCAATCATCACCCTGTAGAAACCCCTGTTTCCCCCTGACACTGCTTCTGACTGAAATTTAATGTTTTTCTGACGTTTTTGGGTTTTTGTGATTTTTTTGGTTTTGATGCAATTAATGAAGGTACGGCTTTTTGCAGAAAATAATAATAAATGCTATAAAATTGATAGATCTTCAACATGCAAAGAAAATACTCTGAAGAATGAAGGCGTAGCTTTTATTTGTTTAACTGGCAACAATACATTAAGATCTGGCACATGCATCAAAGAATAACAATATTTAATTTGAAGAAAAACCTGTTATTTGCTGGTACGGCTGAAGGTACAGAATGGTACGGCAGAAATAAATAATGCTTCTTCCCTTCTGATTGATGATTGCAAATGATGCCCCAGATATGTGCGCCTATACTGGGAAAGATGAAGAAATTTGAAGAGTGGCGTTTTTACCAAGCAAAGAGCGGCTCAAAGCAAGATGTCTGACCTGGTAAAGTACGATAGGACAGCAGCTAGAATGGTGGTCAGCCTCCCTCAATCGTCTGTATCCAGTGTAGTATGAGATTGAATGATCTCACGAATAAAACACTGAAGAACTCTGACAATATTAACTCCTCTGAAGCTCTGTAGTTTTCTCTGAATAAGAAAACCTCTGTAGGCAATAGATCAAGTGATATTGCACACTCTCTGAATTGCTTTCCGCTGGAGATGGCTCGTTCCCCAAGGAAGATGAACACGAAACCCTAAAGTCTCAGGCTCAGATCAATTTGATCAGTCTTCAAAACTCAATAATCACATAATGGCACAATTACCAATGCAAAACCCTTTATCTTTCACAAAAGTGTGATTTCCACCATAATAGGGTTTTAAATGATATTTGAATTTTAATTCTTTAATTTCTCCATAGTTCTCCATCAAATATTTTATAATATTTTAATAGTCACTTTTGGCCCCTTCTGATGATGGGCGCACCCTTCAAGGCAATCACTTAAGTTATAATTTAAAATTATAACTTTATATTATAAACATTAATTAATTAATATTTAATCAATACGATCAAATATTAATATCTTCCTCGTTTCTAACCCGTTATTTGGTCCAGTCGATCTTGAGACTCTGAGTGATTCGATTAAGCCCATTAGTGCTAAAAATGGCAGGTGATTCCTACTTGAGGCTGTACTAAAATAACAATTCGCAAATGAATCTCGTCGAGGCCAGACGAAGACAATGATCAAGCTCCATTTGAAGCTATTAAAGCTCGGTGACCCTCTATCGATTGTCGCGACCTCACGAGGGTCGTGTGGTAGGCAATCCACGATCCTCGAGAGGATGTCGAGAGGGGACGCAGCCACTATTGGTCATGCTAAAGTGTAATTGTCTTGATCCCCTCTCTATGTCCCTTTTTTGTGGTTTTCTACCAAAAATTTGGATTCTCACTATGCCTCCAAGAAATACATGTTCCCAACTAGAGCCAATGTTGGGACCCAATCAGATAAGAACAAAATTTACTCAAGTTCCAACTTTGTGCATTAGGCATCATTTTACTCATCACCTATAACCAATCTGAGATACCTTTTAGTGGGTTACTGTTTTGTCATTTTGCCTAAGTGTTGTTCCTATTCATCTTCCATGTCTTTATTAAGTGTTGGAAGTTGCAAAATTGTAAGAAAATTCCAAGTTTAAGTGTTTGTGTCATTCTCTACTAGTCTTGTGAAGTTGTAGACTTTCTTTGGACTATCGAACATTTCTTGCATGTCCAATATCTTGTTCTGACTTCCATTCTTGAATGGAATGTTCACAAGGTTCGTGGTGCCCTTCCTTTCCTTCCATTTTCCCCTTTTCTCCTTTTTGCAAAATCTCCATTGTGATCCAGACCTTGCTTTCTATTCACATGTCTAGATCTCCTAACCTTCCTTGCAATCTCCCTTATCTCCCTTCTTGTGGACTTTTGAAATGGATCCCATCTCTCGTCTTTCACTTCATCCACTTCCCTCATCTTGATCTGCAAGATTTTTCTGTACCATCTCGAGAACTCCTTGCAGACTCCTTGCCTACCTTTGGACATCTAAATCTCCATTCCAAATGTTTGGTTCTCATGTCCACCTCCGTGTCCTTTTCCCACATTTCTCTATACCTCTTCCTTCGCCTTTTTTCCCCTCTTTTGCAGACTTATGTTGGACCTCCTAACTTCCATTGTTAAGTCCACTTCCAAGGTCTAGTTTCACATCAAAATCCCGCATCCCTTCTTTGACCTCTCAACCTACGTCAAACCTTCCTATTTTCCTCTATTCACCTCAACTACACCCTTGAACCTCCCAGGACGCTAGTAATGGTTTAATTTGACCCTGCAACTACTCCTAAAGGATTTCTCCCCTTCCAAAAACCCATATATATCTTTAGAGGCACGAATCTTTATGCAAAATTGACAGTAGATGATCATACTGACTATGCTACCATGAATGTGTTGGTTGGATTTCTAGATACCAATGATCATACACTAGAGACAGGTCACCATTTCAGTAAGTTTTGAGGGATTCAAGTTTGATTACATGCCACATCAATGATATCTAGTTCTCAGTCAAATTCTTGCAAGCAATTCAATGACTAGACAAAGTGTTGTAAAAACTAGTTCACAGAACAACGATTGGTCATTTTTCCATTTCTATGTGACTGCAAATGCCAAATAGTCTAGGGTTTCAACTCTTCCAAGTTGCCTATTGAGCAACATATTTTGTGAATATTAGAGAGATAAGCCATTTGTAGTAGACATCTATAACTCAGTGTCTCCTTGGGCATTGGTAGTTTTTTAGGGAAACATGTAAGTGATGAGTATGACAATATTTTAGCTTAGGGTTCTCTCTTGCCATGCTTTCTAGTATGATTGTAATAAGAATTTGATAAAGTGTTGTAGTAGTTTGATTCATTGCAGACTTTGTTTGTGATGGTCTTTTAGTTGTTGCATATGGATTTCAGGCGGTTCGAGAGGGATTATTAAGTATGTTCAGTTGTTTGATGTCATCTTTGGTAGTTACTCTAATATGTTGTTCTTCTTGGTTGACTGTGAGTTTGTAACCCACAAATAAGTCACCAGTCTTGAAAAGCTATGACCCAACACATTCTCAAGACAAAACTATCTTTCATTAGTAGTTTAGGAGTAGGAACATTAGTTTTTATGCATTTCATGATTCAGTGATTAATCTAGGAAAACATCCTTAGCAAGCTTGAAAGCTTTTACCTTAAGAGAATCATCTCTTGCTGTAACATACATCCCTGTTTTTTTTTTTTCGAAATCTTCTGTTTGCTGGTTTACTTGTTGAGTGTTGTATTTTGTGATTGTTTTTTCAATGCATTTGCAAGAGTATATAGCATAAAGAGAGATTGCAATGAACAGTAAACACTAGAAACTAAAACTATTCAATGGAGATTGAGACTAGCATCATAAATATCCATTTTCTGTTCTATATCAGAATAATACAATATTAATATCAGACCTGGTTAAGTTGTTACAGCAGCAATAAGGTACTTTGATAGTAGCAAACAACTCCACCAGCAATGGAATGCAAAACACTTGATTCCCCAACGTCCCAAGCCTTCTTTTCCAGTGCCTAAAGGTCCAGCCACCATTCCCCAAACGTGCTGGTCAAAACTGTGTTTCCTTGCAGCAAGAAGGCAGCCTCCCTTAGAAGTCTGACCTTCTCCTAAAAATCAATGCCACCACTAAAAATTGCAGTCTTATGCTCTTTGGAATCGGCTGGAAATTTCCCTTTGAGATATTCAATACCCATTTCAACTTAACCCTCCATCCTAGAGCAATGAGACAAAACCAGATTCAGGTCCATTAACAGAAGCACCCAGAAACAGAAAATAACACTCCAAAAACCTTCATATCCACACCAAAACTGAAAGCAATCGAAAGTACACCAAAAACTCCTAAAAGTACTGATAAATCTTCATTATTTCCATCACCAAAAATCAACTCAATGAAGTGCCTGTGATCTCAACTGATAAAAAACTCCAATATCTGATTAGGGTGGATATTTCACCATTGAAACCAGCCCAAGCGAAGAGGGTTTTCATCCTCAGTTCGCAGCCCAAGCATTCTGGAAGAAATCCAACAACGTTCTGTTATGTTGTCAAAGCCAAGATATGAGAATGAAAGCCAAACTCAGAATATAAGGAATTAGGGCGATGGACTTCAAAAACTTCTCCAATTCCTCTTAGAAACCAATGCCCATTCTTGAGCCTTCTAAAAATTTAAAACATTTTAATTTATCTTCTCCTCTAGGCGTCCATCTCAAGAGGCAAATATTATATCAATTTATCTTTTAAAAACAACTTTAAGTTGCTTCACTAGGCTCAAGGTACTTTTCGAATGACCACTTTTTGTCCCTCAAGCTTGACATAATATAACTTTGCTCAAATGGCAAGTGGTTAGATTAAACAAATATTAAAGTACATGACATAGGCTCTCCAGCAATGGTGAGTGTGTGCCAACAAGGAGACTTGGCCTGGGATTAGCTCCCCCAAGGTGACATATGATAGCATTTTCTCAATGAGTAAGTGTAATAGCAAACACTTAAGTAGGCGACAGGACTGCATAGAAGATACTATGACCAGAGATGGCGAGCGTCAGGACTAGCCATTGCCACCAAATGAAACCCTCGAAGAACTCCAACATTGAACTATAAAATAACCGCCCACCTCATCAGCATATTACTAAAAAGCAGTAATTGACCGACTTCAGTTTGAGCACAAACGGTAATATTTGAGAAAACAAAAATAATCAAAATAATCTGCATGCAAACCCCTGATTGAAATGCATGTCACATCCCTTGAAATGCATGTCACATCCCTCTGAAGCTCTCTGAAAACCCAAAAGGAAACCATAAACTAAACTGCAAAACACCGACATGCAAGCCCTTGAATCCCCAAAAGAAACCTCCAAACAGTCGGAAACCCTAATTCTGCCTCTGACCTACCTATGGGCATCTGGAAATAGGTTAACGGTCATTGGGAAGAGTAGTGCTAAAAATGGGGACATTGCACTTGCATACCTACATCTTGCAATTATGCAATGATGTCTTTGTTAGCTTTATAGAGGTTATATGTGTAGGTGACAACTTTTGGGACTAGACATACATTAGGTAACACTATTGTGTTTTCAATTTTTCTATTTTCAGTTGTGTTCAATCCTATTAAGGATACCTCTAGGAATACCCCCCTTGGGTTTAGTTGAGTACAAAGTGAAAGAGAGATTATCCATTCTCAGCAAGTGGCCTTTAATCACTCATATTCTGTTGATGAGTTGATTAGTTCTCCTTCAAAACAAAAATTCCTTGGCTTGAAGTGGATTGATTCCTCTAGTAGTGTGAGCCACAATTTTGGGATCCAATAGGCTCAAATTCAATCATGCTACCATCACCATCTAGGGGATTACTTGCTCATTTGCAATTATGCCAGCTTCCACAAAACTGTTGGTTTTTGTAAACTTTATTTATTCTTGTCAACATCTCTCTTGGGACTTCTGGCTAACTATTTTCATAGTAACCAACATCCCTCATGTGACAGTTGACCTGAAATCTTAAGAACGAGGCATTAAGTGAAAGTCATCATTTTTGAATTGAAAAATAAATATTTAGTAAATCAAAGTCAGTGGTGTCAACTTACCTTAAAAACTCAACTAAAGTTGGTCAAAAGTATCTTATGTTAAAGCTGAAAACAGGATCTTTTCTCTTGTCAAATAGCTTTTGCAGAAAATCAATGCTGGTAAATTAATGTCAACACTGCAGAATCTGGTCAAATATACTGCAGATCAACACATGATTACGGCTTCACTTTAGATTAGTCAGAAACTGATGAGAAGCATTTATCTTGATTCCCAACACCAATGATGTTTAACCCAGATTTGGAGTTTGTAATTTGATTATTGTGATTGGTGTGTGATTTGAGAAGTGTGTTATTAACTCATGTTTTACTTTCTGCAGTTGAGGATTTTCTAGTCCATGATCTCTATACATTGGCAGCAATTGCAGAGCATCAGGGTAGCTCAGAAGTATTGAAGCAGGTTAGTTTTGAGATCATTGACACTTTTCAAATTGATATTTTGGTTGAGCTTAAGAGAACAATATGCATATACCCTGAACTACTGTTAATTTTTGAAAGACTAAACGTAAAGTGCAGAAGTGGCTTGGACTATGGAATATAATGATCAATTAGCAGTACATTTTTGGAGAAATGAATGACTCAGGGTTCCAAGAGTTATTTGGTTGTTGGCTATACATCTACCATTATTTTCTATTCTTAAACAATGGTGTGATTTGATAGATGCAACACATATCAAGGGAAGCTATGTTTTTTTACCAGTATGCTAATTATTAATATTTATGTCTTTTTAGGCTATTGCAGAAATTTTATCTTTTGTTGATAAGCAGCATGCCCAATGGTTGACTGGAGCTCAGTTAGTCAACAGTATACAGCAAAATAAACATATTCTACCCACTGGTTGTGAAGGGTATTTCAATTTGGAGCTTACGTTTCTCCCTAACAGTCTAATAATATTTTCACCTTTGAAATCCTCTTGTTGGAATGAAATACTGCCTTTTCATTTGCATCCTTGCTTTCTATTGATGCTTTACATTTTTTCTGAGTTGAATAAAACATTGTTGTCCTGTTTTGATGAATGGGATGGTAGGGTGGATTCACTTCTTGGAGGTGGATTACTTGAAGGCACCCTCACAGAGCTGGTTGGCCCTTCAGCATCTGGTAAAACCCAAGTGCGAATTTGCACCTTTCATTGTACATTGTACTTAAAAATAATTCAGATAATGATAATATGTACATGCACTTTGTTTTGAAAATTCATTCACCATTTTAGATAAATTTCCAAATAGTTTATGGTGTTTATTTGCAATCCTGTTTTTATCTTGGGCTTGGCTCTGAAATGGCTGTTTCTTTGCTGTCAGATACCTTTACCTACGTTTATTCTTGAGCTGATTTTAGAATTTAAATTTTGTGTAAGTGGTGGAAATTACTGTGAAATCTTAACTTGTAATATTTCTAATTTTTTTGCTTCCAATGCATTGAATGCAGATATGCTTGCGGGCTACTTCCCATGTTGCCTATTGTTCTCAAGCAGCAGTCATGTTCTTGGACACTTGTAACTCATTCTCCTCTAAACGCATTGTAGACTTTCTTGATGTTCTTTGTAAATCTTCCCTTAATTCAAAGGTCAGATATCGTCTTTTTCCCAATATCGAGTTGATAAAATTGGCAACACTTAAAGAATTTTATAATGCATGCTTGAGGTTTTCACCTTGATCATTTCTTCTCTGACATTTTGTTAGCATCAATTCTTATGTTTCCTGCTCTGAGGAAACGGAGTTGAATTTAAGATTATGATTTCTGGTTCAACGTGTTTCAGCATGTTTTTTGGTAATCGTCAACAAATAATCAGATCTATCCATTATAGCCATTATCTTACATACCTCTTACATTGTCAAGCTCCATGCTTTCATTGAGGAGGCACATCATTGTTCTTCTAAAGTTTTCTATTGTTTTGTTGACTCAATCCTGTGACATCTGATGTTTCAGAAATCACAAGACATAGGTATTTCTGATACTCTCATTACCATCAACATTCATCTTGATAAGGCAGTTGTTGGGTGTTTCCTTTATCCTCATGACTTCTTTGAGTTTGTCTAGAAGACATTGGATTCAAGCAGGGTTGCCCTCTCCCGCCAACTCTCTTTAGTATCTATATTGATGAGCTTGGGGATTTTCTTAGACAAGGTACTGCTGCAGATGATAGTTGTCTGCTTTACCATGTTGTGATTGCTATTTTACTCTTTGCTGATGGTGTGATCCTCCTCTCATTCCCTTGACAGTTTGCAGACATGATTTGCTGCACTTTCTGAGTTTTTGTGACTTCACCAACTTGTGGCCAACCTTAATAAAACTGAAGTCATGGTCTTCAACACCACTAAGGATGCTCTTTCTAGGTTTCATTTATTTTATAAAAGGAGCCTTGTGGAGATAACCACTAATTATACTCACCTAGGAGTTCAGTTTATGGGTCCTCTTTCCTCCCAGCTTGCTTCTCAGTCTTATCTTTGCAGGGTATACACCTTGCTCTTTGATCTTGAGTGCCAATGTTTTCAGTTACATTTCAAGGTTATTACTTAAAATATGCACCTTTTTAATGCACTGATTAAGCCTCAACATTGTATTGTTCTAAGGTTTCAGGCCCTAGTTTGGGTTCTTGTGACTATGTTAGGGTTGAGAGGGTTTCAACTATCATGCTTCAGCATATGAAAACAGACAACATCTTAATGTATTATCTAGGCTGATTCTGCTGCCCAACCCCTTTGTCTTGAGGGTATCTTCAGACTCACTTGGTTTATTAACAAATTGAGATTCATGTGTGGTTTTGCTTTGACCTGTGCGGGATATCCTTTTCTGGCACACTATTCCGCGGAGGAGATTGCCTCTTTGGGTTCCTAGGTGTCTAAGTGTTTTAATTTGTCTCTTTAGAAACAACTCAAATTGAAACAGTATGCAAGGTAAAAGTTCACTTCAAATTATAAGGGGAAGCTCTTTGAGATCTAAAACTACCCTAGACATTGAGATATAGACAAAATATATAATTATTCACACTATACAATATTCTTTGGAGCTTTCCATAAAATGAAATAACTACCTATCTGCTTGTCATTTTGCTTCAGGTATGAGCACAAGGCTATTAACAACTTGTGCTCATACCTGAAGCAAAAGACAAGCAGATAGGTAGTTATTTCATTTTATGGAAAGCTCCAAAGAATATTGTATAGTGTGAATAATTATATATTTTGTCTATATCTCAATGTCTAGGGTAGTTTTAGATCTCAAAGAGCTTCCCCTTATAATTTGAAGTGAACTTTTACCTTGCATACTGTTTCAACTTGAGTTGTTTCTAAAGAGACAAATTAAAACACTTAGACACCTAGGAACCCAAAGAGGCAATCTCCTCCGAGGAATAGCATGCCAGAAAAGGATATCCCACACAGGTCAAAGCAAAACCACACATGAATCTCAATTTGTTAATAAACCAAGTGAGTCTGAAGATACCCTCAAGACAAAGGGGTTGGGCAGCAGAATCAGCCTAGATAATACATTAAGATGTTGTCTGTTTTCATATGCTGAAGCATGATAGTTGAAACCCTCTCAACCCTAACATAGTCACAAGAACCCAAACTAGGGCCTGAAACCTTAGAACAATACAATGTTGAGGCTTAATCAGTGCATTAAAAAGGTGCATATTTTAAGTAATAACCTTGAAATGTAACTGAAAACATTGGCACTCAAGATCAAAGAGCAAGGTGTATCCCTTGCAAAGATAAGACTGAGAAGCAAGCTGGGAGGAAAGAGGACCCATAAACTGAACTCCTAGGTGAGTATAATTAGTGGTTATCTCCACAAGGCACAAGGCTATTAACAACTCTTGTCTCACAATTGAGATTTTCAAATATTAACAATGAAAACAACTAACTCCAAGCAGCTTTCTATTGGCTAAAACATTGATTAGCAATTTGATGTAAACAAGATTTCAAAGGGATAACAACTTAGACGACTTATGATTCTATGAATTGAAAGGCTATGTTGCATGCAAAGCTACATCCTAGATAGACCAATATCATCAATACAAAGCTTGTCTCAATATGATCTACTTTCAATTCAATTGATGAAAACACAAACATAAAGATAACACAGAAAACGGTATTTCAGCAACATAAGTATAGCATCAACTATCACTAAGAGTTTCTATCCCCAAAGCACTTATTTATAAGGTTACAAGATACTCAATTTTGGGAATTTAGAATAATCATATTCTATCTCAAAAATCTCCATTTTAATGTGCAAATTCTTAAAAATATGACAAGCAGGAAAGAAAGATACTTTAAAGCAGAAGTACTCTCAAATGAATAATAAAATAACTAACTAAAGGTAACCTAAAAATATGCCCTCCCTTGTCTAGAAATAGAGCCATTGGAAACAACAACTGCCAAATATAGCCATTTGCTAAAAATAGCAACTGGCTGATGAACATCCATTGTGATTTTGAAGCAACTTTTCACTTTGAAACATGTGAATCCTTTGAATAACTTGAGACCCTAACCACCATGAATTTGTTGACAACCTCACCAATCCAATTTGGTGATTTGAATATGATGTATTCCAGGGTTTTGAAAATACTAAAAACTGAAGATGAAACCCAAGAATGCTGACATGCCAAACACTTGAATCTAAAACTTGAACTGTCTATTCCAGTCAACATACTAAAAAATCATTCTCCTAGGGTTTTATCAAGGTTGAAATCTATGGTTGAATCTTTGAATGAAGATATGACAACCTTTGGCACAACACCTTTAAATCTCGAACCTTGTGACTAAGAAAAAAAACATGTTCGAAACTTATTTTATTGCCTGCTGAAGACCTTACTTGAAACCCTAGGATTTATCATTATATCAAACTCTTCAACGGAAACTAGAATCTGCCTAGTTGATATGTCATAGAAAAAGGAGCAGCAAGCTCCAGGAACTTGCTAGAGTACTTGCAAAAATGGAGATTTGTACGGAGAACACTTTTCATTCCTTGCTGTTCTGATCATGACTTCAAACTTCAAACTGCTCGTTGGTGCTTGGAAATAGGAATATGGTGAAATCTTAAAACTGCCATCCATTTTGCAGCTTTGATCAGAAAGTTGCTACTAAAGGTGACCAAAAACCCTGTCATAAGTCATAATAGATCTAGGTGCCTATTTTATCCACTATAACATTTGATTTCTATCTTAACATAGTTAGGCACTTATGATGAGTGTTTTTGCTACTTAAAAGATGTGATTTGCAGCTAATTTAGGTCTCCTCATCACTTCAAAGGATGATAAACAAGTCTAAGCATGTCCTTGTGTTATATCTGCACTAAAAGGTTTTAGTGTTATTTCTTAGGTGCCTCTTTTGCTTACTTATGTCACTTAACCTGCTAAATCCAGCCCAAGCACTCTTTTTGTTGACTATTTGTTGGAGTTTTAATTCGCACCTTTGGAATAGAAACGGACAGCTATGCATAGATAAACTGCTCTTCGAATTAGGAGGGGAAGCTCCCTCTTTGCTGATGTTGCTTAAGAAAGTAAATTAAAACTAATTTGCCTATCTTTTTGTTCAACTAAGAGCACAAGGTTATAAAACTCAAGCGCCGTAGCTGAGATTTTCTGTTTTAGAAGTTCAACTACGACTAAGCCTATTCTAATGACGTTTCTAACTTCTCAAGTAAACACAGAGCAAGAGAGTTAGAAATGAACAAGGAAGGATTTTCTGACATAGATACTTAAATAAACTTTTCTCCCAACGCACATCTACTTACTTTCAATGCAAGCTGAAATAAAGATCATATAAGCATAACACAATAAACGAAAATCTGAGACTTTATATCAAGGCAGCAAAGCAGGCACAAGACTTTATTTTCTCAAATTTCAGGAACAAAAGATTACACTTCTGGGACAGCAGGATTGTAGCAAAATAGGCTTACAGTTTAGCCATCAAACTAGAACACATTGACACAAGACACAAGAACTGAACAATAACTTGCAGCTAAAGAGGCTTGCAAACTTGCTCTTACACAAAGTGAACTGACACTGAATAACAACTTGCAACATTACAGGCTTGCAATTTGCTATCACAATAACCGTTAAGAAAATAATGGGCAAGGCTGCCCTTATTTATACACTAGCAGAGGAGTAGGGAACCCTAAAATCTCCTTGCTTTTACAACTAAGGCTTGCGAACATGCAAGCTTTATTTCTAAAACTAAACAAGATAAACATCTAACCACCTATGAAAGCATAAAAAAAAAGGGAATGCCAACTATTACAACTTGTTTTCTTTCTCTTGTTCAAAGAGTGGATAAGATTGAGATAGGAATAGAAAGAAAGTATGAAGAAAGCTTCTAGATGATTGCCACTTTAAATCTCGATCACATCCGCCAAAAGCTGATTTGTTTCTTGATTTCTGTTGTGACCTTTTCACACATCGCCCCATCGCCGATGGGGACCCCCAATTGCCTGCTAGTTTTTAGGGTTTTGTCTCCTTGCAATGGTTACGTGAGATCACATTATTGAGAGTTTCAAGTCAGTTTGCCGAGAGTTACCCGAGCCAAGTCCGTAATTCATCAGAAGGCCCAGGAAACGAAGATCGCCTGTGAATTCGGCCAATTCTAACACTTCCTATTTTTTAGGGAAATTTGCTTTTTCGATTTTTCATTTTTGGCATTTTCGGACCAAACAAGGTTCCCTATTTTTTAGGGTTTGCTTTTTCTATTTTTAGAAAGTTTCTATTTTTGGAAAGTTTCTATATTTAGAAAGGTCCCGAGTTCCAAAAACGCACTCAGAAGTTCCAAAAACTTGATAGAACTCTCAGAAAATCAAAGAGAAAATTTGGAAAATTATTGAAAAATCTGGAAAAAACAGTCAAAAAGCATGAAAATCAGACCCAAAAACATTCAAATTCTGGAAAATCAGTTCGAAATTGATCAGATCTGATGGTCGAGATCATGGAAAATCAACTCTTAAAAGATGAAATTCATGAAAAAATGGCTAAGTCTGAAATTCGCCATGAAAGAAGGATGAAGGAAGATGTCTAGAAGCTGGTGAAGTCCGCCCAGCACTTAGGAAAAATGTCAAAAGACATAGAAAGTCCGCCATGCATGTCTAGGCATCCATAAGATCCGCCAAGTACAATGGCAAACATGATGCAAAGTCCGACCTAGACCAAGAAAAGAAATGTCAAAGTGTTCGACTTCTCCCTAGAGATGTTTGTCCAAAGTGGCTTGAAGTCCGACTTAGGCCGAGAGAAAACGTCCAAGCTCATGTGAAGTCTGCCCAAGGAGAGGATGAGAAAATTGGCTAGTGTTGATACCTCGGGGAGAAGAATTCACTAAGTGTTGGACGAAAACAGGAAGGCTGAAGAGGAGTAAAGAAGAAATGAATAAAATCCTTAAGCCAAATTCAGAATTGAAGGCAAATCCACAGGCAAAGTTCGTTCGAGCATGGAGATGGCCAAAACCTTGGCTAAATGTTGAATGGTCCACATGAAGGTGTTACAAAATAGCCAAAATTTGGCTAAGTCTGGGAAATACTTCACAGAGAAAATTCCAATTTCCTCCATTGTGGCGAAGGCACAGGGGCATTCTTCTCCAAATTCAAGACACTTGAACGGATATCCAGACATCTTGGAAGGATTTCATCTACAATCCCAGACCTATTCAAGCAATCCAGGCAACTTCTTGAAGGGTTTCATCTCCTGAAGAATTAAAGACAAGCTTCCAATCAGAATCAGATGGTGACAAGAAGAAGTGTTCTAAACAAATTTTCATACTTAGACAATTTCTCGACACAAATTGGAGAATTCAAGAGAGGAAATCCAAAGGAATAACATCAACCCAGTTCAAGCAGGAGGAAGTTCAAAGCAACCAACTTCAAGTCCAGACACCTGCTCCAAGGGGAGACTTCCAGACCTCAAAGATTCCAGTACAGGTGAGAAGAAGAAATCAAAGTCTCAAAAGGAATCCAAGATCAAAGCTAGGAAGGAACAAGCACAACGGACAGAGTCATCGGCAGGGAAAATATTCTAAGGCAAGCACGTGGAAGAAAAACGAAGCAACCAAGGAAGACATCCAGCACGCTGAGGTGGCGCCTCGTCATCTTCCAACCAATCAAATTGTTCCAAATCAATATGCAACAACATTCTATTTTATTGTTGATTTATATTTAGCAAAAGGGACAAGTGTCCTCAAATGAAATTTTCTCATTGGTCGAAAGTGACAAACCCTAATTAGGGTTTTATTTTGTAATCTCGGCTGTTGATTTGAAATCAATCTTGGCCATTGAATTGTAATTGGGGAGCCTATAAATTGAGCTCACCCCCTCATTTGTAATGATGGAGACAAAATATGAGATTGTTGCATTGAGACTATTTTGAATAATAAAAGCTCTTGTGCATGATTTGCCTTGAATAACTTTTGTTGTCAAATAGTAAGCGAGGTTGCATATCTTCTTCCGCCATAGATTAAAGTTAGAATTAGATTAAGTAGAATTTGCTTTGAAAGTTGGTTAATTGAATGAGAGATTGATCGTATTGATTCAATGGTGAAGTGTAGCTCATACTTTCTTCGAATGGATGATTTGCATTCGATGCGTAAAGTTAGCCTGAGCTCTTAATTGTGGAAGCTTAACTTCAGCCTCACTCGAGGTTTGAAAATTATTCTCACAACCCTTGAAGATTGCACCCATTTTGCGTATGTTGTCCTGCAGGAGGCGAAACAAAGTGCGGTTTATTCTCTTCACCGAATCCTTATTGTCTCTTGAGTTCTTAGGCATAGACTAGATTCTCCTGAACCCTATCCTTTTGCCATTTTTTTGAGATCCACAATTGAAGTCCCATTGAAGAGAGCCTCTAATGATAAATTCCCTAAGTCCTGAACTTGTGAAGATTTTCTTATGTAAGTCCCCTTGTTTATTACCAGCATATCACAACGGCCATTGAGCTTATCCACACGTCGAGACCCGACAAAAGAAACCTTGGAATCGCCATATGATCTTCTCGCAATCTTAGCATACGCGGTGGTTTTTCAAGAGAGGATAGAGTGTCTTTGGACATTTTATTCTGTGTGTTCGGTGGATGATAAAACGTACACCAACAATTTCAAGTGGAGAGTGCTGCTGAAAATAGAATGTTGACCTGCCTTGAAAAACTAAGTTCTCCAAAAAAAAGTTAGGACCTGGGTTCTGTAGAAAATCATGTTCCGGAGAAACCCAAATGCTTAGAAACTGAAAAAGCTAAATTCATCTTGAAAAAGCAGCCAAAAAGCAGTTTCTAGAAGAGGGAAAAATTTCCCAATGTTCGAGAGGATGAAAAAGCGGAGAGACCCATGTGATTAGAAATGGAAAAAGCTGAGTGACTGTTTTGAAAAAGCAATGCCCTAGAAGTTTGGAGCCTGAAAAAGCATTCCTCCTTGCTCACTGATCTTGAAACCACGAAGAACATTGAAAAAGCATGTCGTTTGGGTCTTCAAATCTTCGTTGAGAGAAAATCTTCTTGCTCTAGACACCAACTTGCAAAAAGTGAATAATGGAAGGCAAAGATGTCTTAAATAAGTTGAAGTTTGAGAAAATCTGCTTTCTTTTTGCTTTAAAGCTTCTTGAAGCCAATCTTGAGCAAGTGCATCGACTGTGGACACTGTTTGGAACGTTGGAAGATGAAATTTGAAAATTTGACTAAGGCATGGATTCTTGGGCGCCTCTCTTGGACTGGGGCGCTTTTGCTTGGCAGACTTAGCCAAATTTTCACCATTTTCAACTTTGCTTGATTTTTAACCTCAATTTGATCCTTGATTCTAGGACGCTTGGTGAATCCCATGATCTAGTAGAATAATCCATCGCGGGGCTTGAGCAAATCTGACGAAGTTTGTTTGGAGGCGACTTTTCATAAAAACTTCATTTGACCCTTCAAAATGTTGGGCGCCCATGATCACCAGAGATTGTCATTTTTTTCATATTTTCCAATTTTTGGCTTGTTTTCTCATTTTCAGATGATTTTGCAATTATGGATGATCCATAGGTTCGACGAACTGATGGCTGGGCTCATTGGATAGCTCGGAGGATTTTGAAGGGGGTCTTCTTGGAATTATATTTCCTGAAAAGTTGATTTAGGGCTTCAAAAGCTTGGGTGCCTATCTCCTCCTAGGGTGCCCATCATTACCAGTGTTTAGCCATTTCTTCACATTTTTCATTCTGTTCATGTTTTCTGATCTTCTAAAGAATTCGTGATTCTGGGAGCTAGACTGATTAGATCAACTGGCTTCCAGATTCATTGGATAACTTGGCTGATTTTGAGGGGGGTCTTTTGGATGCTACATCTCCTAAAAGTTGAATCTTGGGGTTCAAAAGCTTGGGCGCCCCTGGCTAGCTGGGGCACCCAACTCCTCTAGAGTTAGTTTATTTTTTGTGTTTTTCACCTTGCTTTTGACTTCTATCATTTTGCTCATGTTTCTCCCTTTGTTCCGCCCTTCAATATCTGGTGATTATCAATTCTGATTGACTTGTCGATGATTTCGTTGGAAGGCTGCTTCAAATTTGAAGAAGTCATGCTGGAGGTGTCAACTGCAAATTCACTCATTTAGGCCTCCAAAAGCTTGGGCGCCTATCTCCTTCTGGGGAGCCCAACGTTACCAGAATTAACCATTTTTGCTTGATTTTAAACCTTCAGATTTAAACCTTCATGTTATACCTTCAATTTGATTTGGATTTGTCGGTGATTAACAATGATCTGACAAAGACAATCATTGTGGAGCTAGCGGAATCTTGAAGACAATAAGCACATTTGCAAACCCTAATTGCTGGATTAAGTCCTCCAAAAGGCTGGGCGCCCCTAGCCACTTGGGGCGCCCAAAATTCCCAGACTAAGATTATTTTCTGATATTTTCATAGTTTGCATTCTGCCTCTTAGTTGTGACCTCTGTTCAATCTGAGATTTAGGCTGATTGATCGATCTGATGACTGCGCTATTGGACTCATTGCGGAGCTGAGAAGATTTTGAGCAACATTGTCTAGGAGCACAAACCCTAATTTCATCATTTGATGCCTTGAAAAGTTGGGCGCCTATCTCCTTCTGGGACGCCCATGGCTGGCAGACTTAGTTTTTTTTTTTTTTTTTTGTGTTTTCAACTCTCTCCTTGTTTCATAGGCTCGTCATTGCCTCGATTGCTGAAGATGAAAATTTTTCTAAGGCATGAGCATCCAGACGCCTAAGTTGAGCTGGGGCGCTTGAAGTTTCCAGAGTTAGTCAAAATTTTGTATTTTCCAACTTTCACAGCTCCCTTTCTCTGTTCTTTGTTCTACGTGCACATTCATCATTTCTCATCTTTTGTTTAGTGCTTGAATGTTTGAATCTGTCACCTGGCAGCTGACTGACCTCCATTAATGGCCTTGGAGCTCCCGAAAAGCTTCTGAAAAAGTAGAATAGACCCACTAGGGAAAAATTGATCCTTTTGTGATTCTGACTGCACCAGCCTAATGAGGAAGTATTTTTGACGAATTAAAATTAGTTTGAACCCTAATAGCCAAACTTTCTAGTTTTAGAAAATTTTGCCAGTATCCATTTCAAAAGAAACCTAGAAAAACCCAGAAAAAGCTTTTTTATTTTTAGAAAGTTTCTAAAAATAGCAATTTTCCTAAAATTTAGGGCCGAAAAACTGAGATCTGGGTTTTGTAGACTTGGTTGCTCTAAGTAGACCCAGATCGTCAGATTTTGGAAATTTCGAGTTTTTGACCCTCATGCAAGACATGTAAACCCCAAATTTGACCTTTTTTTGACAAATTTGACAAGACTTTTAACCATTTCTGCAAAATGCCTAAGTATAGCAAATTTTTTAATTTGGGGTACAACACTATTTCAACTAAAGTCACTTGAAAAGGTCTAAGACATTCCTATCAGTTTGTTGATACTCAATTTGACATTGCCAAAATTTGCTTGAGTTCCATCCCCTTTGTGCATCTAGACCTTATTTTTCCCATCACTTATAACCGATTTGAGAACATTTTGAATGGCCCCCCCTTGGTCAAAATTGCATATATGTTGTTCTTCATCATCCTTCATATTCTTGTCATATGTTGGAAGTTTCCAAAACCCAAGAAAATTCTATTTATGGGGTGTTTTTGGTTGTTTTCTAGTGGTTTTGCAAAGTTGCAGACTTTTAGTGGACATACCAGACATTTCCTACCAGTCCAATACCCATTTCTATTTAAAAGTTCTACAAGGTCTATCGCTTTCTTCATTCCTTCCATTTCCTTTCCTCTTTGTTGTTTGCGGGATTTCAATAAGGATTTGCATATTGTCTCTCATCCCAACCTCTAATCCTTCCTTGCTCCCATTTCCTGCATTTCCTTGTATTCCCCTTTGCAGAATTCCTTTGTTCATTTGGACATTTGAATGCTCATTCCAATATCTTGTTCCAATTACCACTTTTGCAACGAATTCTCGCAAAATGCCCATCAAGCCTTTTGTCTTTCATTTCTTCTTTTGCAGAGTTAAACCTAACTTCCAAACATCTGGTTTCCCGCTTGGACATCTGTCTTGATGTCTAGTTCCTCATACTTTTCTCACATTTTCTCCCATGCTTTTCATCCATTCCTTTCACCCATTTTTCCAAATTTCAAGGTGCTTTTGGACTTCATTTCAAATGTCCAGTTCCAATGTCTTATTTTGCAAGGAAACTCCACATCTCCCTTTCTCACCTCTAGTTCCTTGTTGGACTTCCACATTTCTTTTAGATGGTCCCTTGCACTCACTGGATTTTCTGAGAAGCGTCATTAATGCCCGATTGACTCCAACAATTATAAGATTGGTCTCTCCTGCTCAGAAAATCTTGTTTATCCCAAGGGTGTGAATCCAAGTACAAAATCAATAGTGGATGATGAAGAATTCCATGCCTCCATTAGTGCGATGGTTGAGTTCTTGATGCAGATGATTTCTGTGCTAGCTCTAGGCTGCCATTTCAACAGATTTTAAGGGACTTCAACTTGTTTCGCACACCACAATAATGGGATCTGGTTCTTAGTCGAATTTCTGCAAGAATTGAGCAACCAAGTAAAGTGCTATAAATACGAGTTCATTTGACATAACAATGGTTGATCATTTCTCTTTTCCATGCAACTGCAAGTGTTGAGGAGCTTCTAGGGTTTCAATGCTTGCAAATCTAGTTGCCATTAGAACATCTTTTGGAAATCACAAGGAGGTCATTGTATTGTAAATAGTTTCTGTAATTGAATGTATCCACGGCTCAATTTGTAGATCTTCAGGGGAATTTTATGCTTAGGTTCCCTCTGCAACTTTTGTTGGTATAATCGTAATAGGTATTTGATGAATATAAACAAAATTTTAATTCATTGCAAGATTTGTAAGGGTCATTTTTGTAATACACTATTTGTCCTACAATTAAATAAGGAAAACCAACCAACTACTTTCAGCTGAAAATGTAACTAACTTGTTTCACAACTAGGGTTTTCTCTTTTCTTTTTAACGGAAAGAATTTCTTATGAAAATAACTTTTACATAACAATCAATACATCAACTAAGTTCTAGTTTCAGTTAAGCTGAAAAGAAACATCTAACTGAATTAACTGAAAATGAACATCTAACTGATTTCCATAAACAAAAGAGCAATCGAACTGTAACTAACTTTTAATGCTTTCAAATAAAATCACAACTAATCAATTTATGCTAATTAATCATTGCAAATACTTTAAGAGAGAGACAAGGGTTTCAAGAGTTTACAGTTAAGAAGCTGAAGCACTTGATCTTGATACAATCATCATGGGAAAAGGAGTTATCATTAGGGGCTTTACTGCCCATCCGAAGACCTATTGGTCTCCTATGTTCCTTCGACTGAAGGAACCCGTCCCTTCACGAGGGTAGTTAACAACGATCAATCTATCATCATGCCTCTGAGCCTGGTGTCAAGTACCTGTATCTCCTGATCGAACCTTTAGTATGGGTACCTCCCAACTAGAAGATTACTCTGATCAGTGATACATCCGGTAATTGATGGCTGATAGATGCTGAATCTAGCATTGTACCTTGGCCAAGGATTTCTTTTACATTTCTGGCACTCCTATGTCATCAGCGCTCTCACCTTGCTCGACATGATTACTTTGCCTCAAGGTTTTAATTACAATATCAGGTTAAATTTTCACTTCTTTTTAATATATTTAAATTCCAAGTTTCATCTTGCAGCAGTGATCTTAAATCAGAGACATAATCTTTCAAATTTATAGAGAGAAGGAAAAGATTATAGGGCTCAACCAAACACATTCCTCTCAAGGAATCATAGGTATAAATTTTAATTACAGAAGAACTCTAATTCTGTTCTCTGCACAAGTTTTCACAATTTTTTTTTCTCAAAGAAACTCAAGGCAATGCTTTCCTTATAGGTCTGATTCGAGTTGCAAGTAAGTTTCAGGCCAAAGAAAAAATATGTAGAGGATAATAAAATCAGCTCCTCTCAGGGTGACCAAGTCAGATTGAAGGAAGAGGTAAATAGAACCAAGACTTGGTGGAAATGAGGATAACAATATTTTAGTATGAAAAGAAAAAGAACTAGGTTGGTAAAGACTTCCTGTCAAGAAAAGAAGAAGCATCGATTCCTCTAGAAAAATCCATTATAAGTCAATCCACAACAGAGTCGAAACTATTTCAATATCATTCGGGTTCAAATTTTCACTATTAAGATTCATAAGCATATAAGTTTCAATTTGTAAAAAAAAACTATGCAACAAAGCTAATGCGTAAGGCCCATATGTGCCTGATAAGATGATTCAGAAAGGAAACTTCTAACTCAATTCCTCTGGAGAATTCGTATGCAAGCCACCACTGAAGAAAATGCAGTCCAAGAGTTGAAAATCCGCCTCTCAAGAAAGATTGGAATTTTTATAACTAGATTGATCTTCATGGCTTAAGCAGGTAAAGCAAAATACAGGCAAGATGATGCTGAGGAGAATAGAAGAAGACGGGAATACAAAATTGATTCCGAACTGATGAACGCAATAACCAACAAGGTTGCGGGTGGAAAAGAATGGCAACATGTAATGACCTATCCCGTACGTGAAATAAAAATTCCTTAATTTTACAACTTTTAATCAAAAGTAAACGAGTAATAAACACAGTAACAAAATTTTTCTTTTCTTTTCAATTGAAATTACATCATATAAATACAATTCAATGCCTTTCATAATAAAATAACTTTTTCCTTTTCAAAGTAAATAACAGATTACGAAAGCATAAGAATACATACATAGCTTAAACAACTTTTGCACAAATAGTAGTAAGATGGTCCAGGATCTTCCCTTTCAAATCTTGGTTCTTCAGACGTCTGCTGTGGAGGAGAAATATCACTCGGGTGCTTTTCCGCCAACCACAGACTTATAATGCGGTCCCCCGCACATTCATTTTTCAATGAATGGCCCTCCCTTCGTCGAAAGGATTGGTTGAGTAACCGATTCTGTTAACCAATTGAGCATAGTGGTGTGTTCTACATAACTAGATCCTTGTAAATCCCACAATCCCAAACTAGTATGTACTTAATGGATCACGGTGAACTGACAATGTAATCATCGCCTGATCTAAGAGGATGTAGGTACATTACATTACTATAGCCATAGTATTCTAGTTCAGTAAACAACTGAGTAAGTCATCTATCACTTACACTACTTAGGGCTGATTTGACTTGGGGCTATCTTACTCTACGCGTAGGTTATGTCCTTCAATGGGTATAGAATCACCCTAGACTTCCTACATCGAACTATCTACTAGAAATGAAACAGTCTACAAGTGTTTTGTAATCTAACACCTAATTAGGAAATCTTTATCCTAGGAGTGTTTAGCTTGTTATAGTTAACCTAATAACTTAAGCTTAAGACCATACTCGGTTCTGTCTTCATTTTGATCCTAGTAGATAATAAATACTTCTACGTATTCTCCATATACGAAGATCATACACATCATGCAATATTCATTCTAAATGCATTTAAATCCTTCCCTTTATCTTTTTCACTTATTTTCCCTCTTATGCAAAAATAAATAAACTATTCCCTTAAGTTCATTTCACGTATATCCCCTTTTCACCCATTCCCTTTTTCAATGATTCCCTTACACAAATTCCCTATTATGCATTACTTGTAAATGTTCATCTTAATAGTTCTATCCTTTTGAAACTATGGAAAACAATCAAACACAAGATAAAAGAAACCAACACTCAAATTAAAGTCACAAAATTAAGAATATCCATGCTTGATTTAAAGCTTCTCCTTCCAGAATTGTTCTTCCAGTCCCTCTTTCAATTCAAGCTTCCAAAATCACAATGACTTCTCAAGGATAGTTTCTCGCTCTATAACGATCTCCCTATAAATCTTCTCTTAATAATGAATCCACCACTAATTTCCTTAATAATAAATTCACAATGACTTCACTCTCAGCTTAAATTGGAAATTTCATTGTTTAAGGCAATTGCTGGTAAAATCACTGTATTTTTCTACTAAAATTGGCTTCTCAAGGATAGTTTCTCGCTCTATAACGATCTCCCTATAAATCTTCTCTTAATAATGAATCCACCACTAATTTCCTTAATAATAAATTCATAATGACTTCACTCTCAGCTTAAATTGGAATTTTCACTGTTTAAGGCAATTGCTAGTAAAATCACTGTATTTTTCTACTCAGCAAAATAGAGTATGCAACAGGATAATGAAATGGATATGAGAGTTCAAAGAAGATGCTAAACTCGGATTGCACAAGTGATTAGAATATAGAATGCAATGGTGTCTATGTATAGGGCCCGAAATGCAACAATTTCCACTTATGAAGGCATGTAGAATGACAACACAGTGCCTAGAAACATTCAAAGTGAGACATGGAAGGTTTCTAAACCCTTATTCATCAAAAATGGAAGTGATTCAACTTCATTTGAACCAACAAATCAAGAATAAATCAACTCAGAAAGGGAAAAATGCCACCTACAGGAAGTTACCAGTTATGACGCCCATGAAGAAATGATTCACAATTTTAGTGAATCGGTCAAGGAAAATCTTACAACACCTCACACATTGCAAGCTGCGTCGCCCTCTTTTCCAGCTTCGTTTGAAGATTTCTTCCAACATTTCTGCATTTTCTTCAAACGCCATTTCACGGGAAAAACTTTCTTCAGAATTTTTTTGCCTTTTTAACTGTTTACCTTAAATATTTCGATTTCTCTATAGTTTTATGTTTTGAACTCTTTTCAAATGAAAAGGCTTGATTCTCAATAGTTTAAGAGATTTAATTTATTTCTCAATAGTTTCATTCTTAAATATTTACTCCAAGTAAAAATTTAAATCTTTTAATTTTTCACTTTAGAGTTTTAAAACTTTAAAACTATATATTTATATATATTATATATTATATATGTATATATATATTAAGTAATTATTAATATATTCATATATATATATATATATTTTCTTCATTACTCTCATAATGTATATATATATATGTATATATTATCTTACTATAATATATATACATATATTTAGCCTTTATATAATATATACAAATACATATTTTTACATATATATTTATGTATTTATGTATATATCGTTTAATATCCATACGCCATTGATATATACATATATACATACATATACATGTAAATTACCAGACAATAATATCACAATATTATTTTTATCCACAAATAATAGGTAGGGTGTGTATGTATATACATGTGTATAACCGTATATACCTCTGTGTATACGTATGTATATGTATACCATGTTGACACATACGTATGAGCATATCTGTTTGCCTATCATACGTCTGTATCAATATGTTTATACATATGGATACGTGTACATAATGTATACATGTGTACACATACCCACTCAACCTATAAATATATATCACTCACATTTTCCATACAAGGATCACATTATAGTAAGTCTGATAAATAAACAATCATCACTCACAAAGCACAAGGAATTAAACCAGACTCCTAAAGCCTATGGATGACTTATCAAGACGAACTTATCTGATTTGGTTCCTCCAAACCCATAATGATGTGTGTGTATGCTCAAATGGTTAACAATACCAGTTAAACGACCAAGCCCCTCTCCCAAGTGATATTTCCCCTCTGCCTGGAGGAATGGTTCACATATCTGCATGCAACAGAAATTAGGATAAGCAAATGTAATAATGGCAACAGCTAGAAGAAGGCAAGAAAATAAGACGCCAACACCATAAATTCATTTAAGCCCAAAACCTCCACTCATAGTGTACTTTGCTCTTTTCGCAAAAGAAAATGAATAATGAAGAATGGAGAATTTTCGATAGGAGTCCAAAGTCTTTTCCTCTATCTCCCACGAAACTCCCTGCCAAGAAGCTCTTCATCTACCCATGATCTTGGGCATTAAAGAATGAGGTGGTGCGAGAACGGGAATTCTATTTTCCCCCAAAACACCGATTCACAAGATTTCAAATAATTAAATTCGATTATATTCATTCAACGATTTCCCCATTACAAAAAGACAATATAAACTTATTTCTTTATTATTAATTTATTATTTAACATCCCCCAGCCAAAATACTTGCAATTATATTCCAAGATTGGTTCGCTCAACAAAGTGAGGGTGAAAATGAATATTTTAATTATATCAATTATAGAATAACCATTTGAAATCTCTTATAAGGTATTTATTGATTTATATATATATTTTAAATTGGCTTATGTAATAAATAATTATATTAAATTGTTAATGGCCAAGTTACAATTTCGATTCCCCATCTTACACCGACTCATGGCGAGATGACATTTTCCGATCCTCTGTTAACCACTACCTCTCCCTGATGACATCTCCTTTTCCGTTGCGGCGTCGTCAGTCCTGCATCCACTAACAAGTATTATGGTTAGATTGTTCACAACAGCTATATAAATATGCATTTAAATATAATCTCATGAACACATTCAATTTCACGTGAACAAGAAATTCACTTGCAAATAAAGAGATCGTTAACTTTACAGTTACAATAAATAAAACATCTATTCTATTCTCAATTTCACATTCACATGAAAAACAGTTACTTGCAACCAACTTTGGATCCGATAAACATAACCAAACACATGTTCTCAATGTAAGGGATGTAACAATTTTTATATTACATATGGATTTCTGCAGTTTGGGGATGGATAACTATGTATGCTCAATTATTTGTGATGTATGTATCTAAATAGCTCATATTCTTTTGTGATTTCAATATGTTGTTTCTCATGGTATTCTGCGACACCAAAACCCAATGTATTAGGCATCAATCTTGGAAGTAATGATGGACCATATGCTTAAAATGAATAACATATTTAACCACTAGATTAGGAGTAGGACATTAGTTTGTATGCATCTCATTATTCATTGGTTCAACTAGTGAAATACCTATAGCGAGCCATAACAACTATCATACTAAGGAGTCATGTTTTGTATGCCCACATCTTGTAGTTGTGCATCAATGTCCTTATCAACTTAATATGAGGTCTTATGTGCATTAGGTTAGTCTTCAGTGTAGTGACTATCTTTGGGACTAAGTGTACAATGGGTACCACTATAGCACTTTCAACTTGTTCATCTTGTATTGTGATAAAACTTGTCAAGGATACCTCTAGGGAAGCCGTCGTGGGTCTAGATAAGTCCAAAGCGAAAGAGAGATTACCCACTCTCAACAATTGGTTGTAAATCACCCACACTCTATTGATGAGCTGATCTACCCACCCTCAAGAATGACATATCCTTGGCCTTGCGGATTTATCTCTCTAGGAGTGTAGACAAGGATTTTGGGAACCAACATAATGGCACCATTGCTGGGTAAGAGGCAACTGGGAAATTCTAAACACCTCAACAACTCAAAAGTAATGCAGCTGCGCATTTGAATCAAATAAGTTCATAGCCCGTCAACTTATGCCAACAAAATGGTGTCGATATTGAGAACATGTTGATCTTGGTTCATACTATGAAGATCTCATTAACTTCACCAGCAAAAGGGTAAAAGTGATATTAGTTCTTGCTTGGTAAGTTAATGTTTCTAGCTGCTAGGAAAAAAATGTTTCTTCCAACTGAAGATTGGCAAGTTTGTTTCAGTTCAACCCGGAATTAGTTTGCATATCAAAAGACTCAAACATGGAGAGAAGGTAGGCTGAATACTAGCAAGAACAAGAAGAAACTATAGTTCATTCAGGGAGACAAAGAACGTGGGAGGCTCAAAATAATGGTAAGTCGTTTAGACCTTCCTATCAAGATTCAAAAGTAGGAACATTAGGTAGAAATTGTTTGTTCATAGAGTCAAGAGATCAATACATGTAAACTTCTTAAGATTCAAATGATAGCATAATTAGAACACAAAAAAATGCATAGGCCTGATTATGAGATAAAAAGAAATGATATGACTATTGGTAGAAGAAATAACTCAATAAGGATAGATGCTATGATGCTCATACTCCTCATCCATATCTTACTCTTCCCAATATGTCATAGATCTAAAATTGAACAAGAAGAATTGCTAGATCATCTCAGAAAGGAGAGACAAAAACTTATGGCAATAGTTGAACTGCAAGAGGCTCAAGTGAAAAGAAATGATAAACTTATTGGTAGGATGAATAGGGATAGATCCTATAGTACAAAATTTTGGCATGAGATATTAGGATTTGGAAACACATGTTGGTAGCTATTATCCTACTCCTCCCAATATGTCATATAGAGAAGAAGTTGAATAGGAAGAGATGTTGTATCACATTAGAAAGGAACAACAACTTCTTGTGGAGCTTGAATTGCAGGAACTTCAACTTGCTGCACTTAAAAGTGCAAATGCCTTCTTAGTGAGCAAAGAGGAAGAACTTCCTTATTGGAAGATTATATTGAGCACTATGAAGATGAGGTGTAAGGGACCCAGCCAAATGCACACACAGGAAAATGTTTGCTCACAGAAATGTTATGCACCCAGATGTAAATGATATCGATGGCAGAATATTTCAGTAAACAATGAAAAAACATACAGCATGAATCAAAGCTACTGCAATACACCTCAGATAGTAATAATCGTGTATAAGTCTGTGTAGTGATTATAACCAGCAGACATAGAATAGTGATCTGATATTCATGAGTGCCCAGATAACAACTAGACTTACAGATGGACACCCAGAAATGATAGACAGATACAGAATAGTGAATCTCAATAGAAATAACAATGCCCAGCTATCAATGCTGTATGCAGGATCTCCGATCCCACACAGATTCTATAATAACAGGGATTTTCTGATCACAATTTCTGTAATTTTCCCAATCACCAATAATAAACAATAACAGACAGTAACAGATTTATGAGGAAACACAGATTCGCATACAAGAGCCAGTTGATAATAGTAACCACGGATTTGATATCAGCACCAGATCATAGAAGAATCATCATTAATAGCAAGGCATTATAGTTGTCACATACAGAGTAATGTACCTGCACGGGTCATACAGAGAACTGCTCACAATATAGTGAAAGACTCCCAGATATTACAATCAGTGGGACCGGGAAACACAGAACAAATGCGAGTTAAATGATAGAGGTGCGACACTCTTCCTGGAAGTGGACACACGTGAACCCAAACTGAGCAATCTGCGATGCGAGGTAGAGGTGCTCTGGATGCTTGATTCCGAGAGTGTGGCCAGAGCGGGAGCTCGGCCAATTAATCACTTATGGTTATCGCCTGTGATGTCCCCATCACAAAGGGGCATCTGAGATAAGTATACGCTTAATATATTTATATTTTTAGATATACAATAACATGTCAATAATATGCACATTAGATAGAATACTCATTTAGAAGAAGGCAATTTAAAATATCATTATAATTATAATTATCATTGATAATATTATAATTATAATAGTCAGAGATGAATATAATATTATTATAATTATAATAATATATATAAGTCAATTAATAAAATAATAATAATATATTGGTAAATTATTGTTATTATATTCTAGAATCTAAATATTAGAATACAAATAACTTAAAAATAATAATAATAAATAAAATAATTATAATTAAAAGACAAACTGAAATATTATTATTCTAATTATAATTGTTAAGTATCATTTTCAAAATAGAAATAAATAATATGAAACTAATATAAAAATAAATATCCTCACAATAAATTAAATTTATAAATATAATGGGAAAATGACAAACATATAATAAATTAATAGAAATATATGAACATAAGATAATTCATGTTAGGAAAAGCAGCAACGATTAATTTAAGTAAGGAGCAGCCAGTCATTAGGAAATAAACATAACTAATCCAAAGTGAAGCGATGCCTATGAAAAGGTATAGATGCTAGTTAACAAAAGAATACGACCTTTCCTAAGAAATCGTAACCCTCTCCAAAGTGGGGGATATAAAATCAGATTCTATGGAAAGAAGGAAGGCAACGATCAAGAAGTATTGGAATTACAAGGGGAAGCTTTTTAGGAAAAGAATTCACCAGCATAGTATGATTATAATATCTTTTATTGTTATGGATAAAAGTAATAATAGGATCCATAGGCAATTAAATAATGGGTTATATAAAATGCTATTACAATATCTTTAATGTTATCTATGATGCATAATTGTTGATAGTAAGTTTCTTATTAACAGGGTTTATATAGATAACATTTTAGTGTTACCATTCATGGATATTTTATTGTAGTACTAGATATTTATATATATGTGTGTGTGTGTGTGTGTGTGTATAGGTATATGTATGTATGTGTAGATGTGTGAATTAGATATATACAATAATGATGCTTGCAGCAATTATTAAGCATTATAAGTAACTATGATAACTTAAAAGTACAGATGATAGACTTCTTAAATGATTGATTTACACTAACAGTGTCTTCTAAGTGTGAAGACCAGATTGATTGAGAATGAAGGACTTCAAGCAAGGTTTCAATTAGTTGAAAAGTACTCGCTAACTCATTTATCATTTGGAAGTTAAGGATTTCAAGAAAATTTAGGGCGTTCCCAAGCGGGGACATTACATCGCCTTCTATGATGTCGACTCTATCGGCTAGCACAACCCGATGAAATGATTCTGAAATAGGATGAATGTAGTGACAAGACTCAGATACTGTGGAAATATTGGCAAAGGAAGATATTCATGAATTCCTAGCGTGAGGGTGTCATCCCACCTGGTCGCTTGACAGAGTTGTTTCTCCCAAATTTGTGATGCCTTCACAAACAATCCATGCCCATTATACATGAAATATTGCCTTCCCAAATGGGTCGGCTCAAACATAAATTCAAATATTATTTTTAATAATTTAAATTTATATTTTAATATTATTATTATTATTTAATATTATTTAAAAATTTAATATTATTTTTAAATTACTATTTAAAAATGCTTTTTCCCACCCAGCTGAAGATAGGACCCAATCGGGGACATGACATGAGGATGATTAGTATGATGCATCTAATAAAGAATTATAAGGTGAACATAGTGCTGATCCAAACTAATATATGTTGCTCACTCATGGGATTGAACGTCCAAGGGAACTCATGCCATGTAGCAAAAATTTCAAGCCATTAGGTGACAATATAATAGCCCATACAGGTGCAACAGTAATGCAGATCTGAAATGGATATCAGCCAAGAGATGGGTATGTGCCTGCATGAAGTGACATTACTACCACTAGATCAAATGGAAATAACATGAACAATAGCAATGTGAAGTGGAGGACAAAGAATAAGTCAAGGAGCAGCAGTTTTACAAAGGAGATGTAGAAAGAGAGAAGTTCAATACAAGAGTGGACGGTTAATAAGAAAGATGTGCTAAAAGCTCATGATGAGGGACAACCATTTTAGTCCAGCCATCAGATAAACAATGTGTAGATAGAAAAGATGGAAGAACCAAGTGTTCTTTCTTGCAGTGAAGCCATGCCTTGCATTCTTGGTGCAAATGACTTGACCTTTCCATGTGATCAAATGTACCTATCATATTATGAAGAGGTCAACCTACAAAGGGAAGAGAGACCACTGCACATTGTTGAGAACAACTGCAACACTAAAAATGATATGTAGTATGCTGCCCTGTTTCCCTTTTGTTATTTTTGTGTTTTGACAATGCTTTTGAATGTTTTCAAAACAGAAATAAAGTGCAGAAATACAAAAACTTGCAGCAATAGAATGCTTTAGAAATTTCACTATTTTCAATGATATAACTAGCTGAAAATTCCAGATTTCTATTATAACCAAAATAGTGAGATTTTCTTGATTACAACAGCAACCGAGTTCATAAAATATCATTACATATCTAGAACCAACATACCCAGAAAATGTTTACCACTTGGTCAAGGTACTGTAGTAGAAACCAACAAACTGGAAGTAGGAAAATGACTGATTATACCTTCGTAAGATGATGTCTCCACTTCCCTCGAGATTTCTGAGTGTTTACCAATTCTAGGCGCCTCAATTCCAACAATGAGCAGCCCCAAACCCTAGGTGACCTTGCCTGCAAACTCACATACCCACCTTGAGGATGTACGACCATCATAAGCAATGGTACAGCCAGCAAAAGGGATCAACACAGCCAACAATCCTTAGAAAACCCTCCTTCAATCCGTCCCAATGAATAATCTCCGCAATACGAAGCTCCATCAATTGGAGAACGAAAGGAATGAACACCAGTGAAGCCCAATAGTGATCTTTGAATGAAACCACCACAATATTCTCCAGATTGTATCTCTCAACATCGTAGAGAATGCTACTTGCAAGGGATTTTGTCCTCACAAACCTTGAGAAGAATGCACTCCTCCAAGAACCAAAACAAACTTCATATTTTCATCCAACATAAAGAAAAAAAGAACTCCAAAAACCAATATATAGCCTCTCAAAATCCCACGACCCCTATTGGGAATTAAAATGATTTTAATTTTAAATTATAATCCCCCCCTTATGTCTCCCTAGGCGCCCAACTTAAGTTATAACTTCTTTTCACTTTATATTTCTCCCTTATGTCTCCCATGGTCCCCTTAATAAAGTAACTTTATAAAATAACATAAGTTAAATATTTAATTTAACTTTAATAACATTATGTTATTTTAAATAATTGCACTGGACCCATTAAACATTGAAATATTGATATCAATTGCTCCCACCGACATTGCTAAAAATAAAAAGATTGACTACTAGCTCCCTCGGCGCTCGAAACTAACTTACTAAAAGTAGTAAGTATGGGAGAAAACACCAAAAACACTCCACAAAAGGGCAATATGAAACTCTCAACTTCACCATGTTGGATAAATGGTCACCAAAGTTCCCTAACCACACTCCGTTAGCCTATGGGAATGACATAATAGGCTAACTCTGCCAAACTACTAAATAGGCTAGGAAGGGGACATTACATGAAATGCCATCCTTTGATGAACAAGACTAGACCATTGCTGATTTTCTCCTTTGTGTCGCTCTTGTTGAGGATAAGGATGAAGAATCAATCACTTGGAGCGAGAAGCCTACTAAAGCATATGTGGAGATCAAAGTTCTTTAGGATGTATTGGTCTTGGTAAGTCTTGGTTACACTGAGCCTTTCCAACTCTTCCCCTCTGCTGCATTCTATACTATTGCTGCTATTGTGCTTCAAAAGAATGAAGATGGGTATGAGCAGCCAATTGCACTTATCAACAAGTCATTACATGATGACAAATGGAGGTTTACACCATGGGTTGATAAGATAACATTTGAAGAAGCTATTGGAAAGAGTTCATTTAAGCTAATTTGTCAAGAAGTTGATATGCCAATCGACTTGGTGCCACTAGTGAATATGATGTTGGAGTCCCTACTCGGCAAGGAGCACATTCAGATGTAGCAGAGGTCAATGAAGTAAATTTCAAGTAAGCATCCGCTATTTATCGCCTCAAGGATGATTTAGGATACAAGGGTAATATATTTCTCTTGAAGAACATGAACTATCCCCTTGAAAGAGTGACAATTAGGAAGAAACACTTGAGCTGCAATCCCTCAGGTATGTGTGAGTACATACTGGATCATAATGGGCTGCTTCACAGATGCTCAAAATATAGAAGAATATGGCTTGTGGCATGGCCATATGAAGTTGTTGAAGAGAATAATGATAGTGCATGTACGTTAGGAGTTTCACTTGGTATCCTGTGAAGCTGTTGGTTCATGACACTATGGATTGATTATTACTTCTTGCAAGTGATGGTCCTTGTAATGTCCCCATTCTTTCTCGAGCATCAGAGTTGGTGGATTAGCCTATAACATCAACCCTCGTAGGCTAATGGTTCTGGTTAGAGGGTCACTTGAACGGGCACTTGGTCGTGAATTTGCAGTATTGATATCTGGAGTATGGTGACGGGGTGTATTTGTGCTTTTGGCGTGATAATTGTGCTTAAATTATGATCTCCACCTTTTATTTCATCTTCTCTGGCTTAGGGACCATGTGTCTATTTTTTAAAGGGGCCACTTTCTATTTTTCAGTTACTATTCATGGCTAAAGTGAAAAAAGACATAACTTAAGTGAATAGTGTTTTTTTAATGAATAGTGTTTCAAAGTGAAATTATAAAAGACCTTGAGAAAGTTCGATCCATTCATGTTATGAAGTTATTTTGCTGATTGAAGATTGTGAGTGGGAGATTGTGGAAGAGGGAAAACTAGGGTTTCCTGATTTCAGCAGTGGGTAAGCCTGGTGGGGCTTTGTTCTTCGTTTCCAAGCTTCTTGATGGTGTGAAAGACCACCTTAAAGTTGCAGATCAGAATTTGGATGCTTTGTTGGAACCATTATTTTCTGTTTGCAAGTGATTGGAGTCATCTTTTGGAAGGGTTTTTGCTGCCATTGACTCTATTTGCATCTACGAAGGAGCTGTTCGCATTTTTGAAGGATTTGGTACTGTTTTTTGACATCTACAGCCAGCCGCCTTCTCTTGAGGGTTTGTAACAGCCATAGGAAAAGAAACGCCTTATTATAGGAGCTGCTATCACTTCAAAAGGGGGCGCCCTTGTTCTAGAAAGCCTTCCAATTCATTTTTCGGTGGGAGAAACTTGTATTGCATGTTGTGTGAGCAATTTATTGAGGGCGGGTACTGTAGCAGAGCACTATTCACAGTGCTGTTTGGCTGTAAGTTAAATTATTGCATATGATGTATCTAGTTTTGAGTTCTATGTAAGTCATCTATTTTATGTACTCTCTAATGTAATGAAGAACTCATATTTATCCTCGAAATGGAGTATTATATTCTATGTATCTCAGTAGCTTAGTTATTTTGAGTTCCTATTGCATGTATAAGCTTGTTAAAATTATCAGCATTATTGGCATCAAATACCAAAAACACAAAAACACGCTAAGCAGAGATACCAAAACCAAAAATCAGACCTACAAACATAGTGAAATCATCGCAGCAGAGTGTTGGTTCATCACAGTGGTAGTAGAGCATTTCACTACAGTGGTAGCAGAGTGGTAGCAAAGTGGATCACCGGAGTGTGGTTCATCACAGTCCTACCTTGTACATGTTTTGTTTTGTGTGTGTTTTGTATTTGTGCAATCATGACCCTGTTGGTCATGATGAAGTGTAATTGCCCCGGTCCCCTCTTTGTGTCTCTTTTTGTGATTTTCTCCCAAATATTTGGATTCTTGTTATGCTTGCAAGAGACATGCATTCCCAGCTAGAGCCAATGTTGGTACTCAATTTGGCATTGCCAAAATTTGCTTGAGTCCCATCCCTTTTGTGCATCTAAACCTCATTTTTCCCATCACATATAACCGATTTGAGAAGACTTTTAATGGGCCCCCCTTGATCAAAATCGTATATATATTGTTCCTTGTCATCCTTCATACCCTTATCATATGTTAAGTTGCCAAAATCCAAGAAAATTCAAAGTATGGGGTGTTTTTGGTGTTTCTACAAAGTCATAGACTTTTAGTAGATATTTGGACATTTCTTGCTAGTCCAATATCTAGTTCCAATGTTTAGTTCCACTTAAAAGTTTCCCAGAGTCTATCACTTTCTTCATTCCTTCCATTTACCTTCCTATTTGTTGTTTGTGGGATTTCGATAGGGATTCGAACATTTTTCATCTCATCCCAACCTCTAATCCTTTCTCACTCCCATTTCTTGCATTTCCTTCCATTCCCCTTTGTGGAATTCCTTTACACATATGGACATTTGGACCCACATTCCAATATCTTGTTCCAACATCCACTTTCACATCAAATTCCTACAAAACGCTCATCATGCCTTTTGCCTTTCATTTCTTCTTGTGCGGAGTTAAGCTCCAAACATCTAGTTTCCCACTTTGACATCCTGTCTTGATGTCTAGTTTTGCATACTTTTCTTGCATTTTCTCCCATGCTTTTCATCCTCTCCTTTCACTCGTTTTGCAGGATTTCAAGTTGCTCTTAGATTTCATTTCAAATGTCCAATTCCAATGCCCTATTCTACAAGGAAAACTCATTTCCCTTTCTCACCTCTAGTTCCATGTCAGACTTCCACATTTCTTCTAGATGGTCGATTGCACTTGCTAGATCTTCCTAGAAGCACCATTAATGCCTATTTGACTCGTGCAACTACCAAATTGGTCTTTCCCTCCTAAAAAACCTTGTTTATCCCAAGGGCGTGAATCCAAGTTCAAAATCAATGGTGGATGATGAAGAATGCCATGCCTTCATTAGTGCAATATTTGAGTTCTTGATGTAGATGATTTCTGTGCTAGCTCTAGATTGTCATTTCAACAGACTTCAAGGGATTTTGATTTGTTTCACACGCCATATTAATGAGACTTGGTTCTTAGTTGGATTCCCACAAGGATTCGGTGACCAAACAAAGTGCTATAAATATGAGTTCATATGACTTCAAGTGTTGAGGAGATTCTAGGGTTTCAACACATGCAAATCCAATCACCATTAGAGCAACATTTTTTGTAAATCACAAGGAGGTCATTGTATTGTAAATGGTTTCTATAACTGAATGTCTCTGAACTCCATTTGTTGATCTTTAGGGTAATTCTATGTTTAGGTTCCCTCTAGCCACATTCGTTGGTACGATTGTAATAGGTATTTGATGAATGTAGATAGCATTCTAAGTCATTGCAAGCTTTGTAATGCTCATTTTTCTATTACATATGGATTTCTACAATTTGGGGATGGATAACTAAGTATGCTCAATTATTTGATATCATTATTTGTGGTGTACCGTGTATGTATTTGCATAGCTCATATTCTTTTGTGATTTCAATATATTGTTTCTCATGGTATGCTGCAACTCTGTGACCCCCAATGGATTAGGCACCGGTTGTCTTATCCCTCCCCACAAAATGGTAACATATTAAGATGAAAATAATAATATATATATTGACCACTTACTGTTATTATATTTTAAAAATATGAAGTGTTAAAAATACAAATACTAAACATAAAAAAACGAAATATAATAAAAATAAGATAATCCAAGGCAATCCAAAATATAATTATAATTATAATCATACTATTATAGATATTACATATATAATAACCTGAATTATTATCATGATGATAATTATCAATAATAAATTATAAATATAGACATTTTTACAGTAAATTATAAATAAAGATATGTCCTTAAAATAATAATATTTAATTTTAAATGAATATACATGCCCTATGATCACCATGCTGATTATGAGAAACAAAAGTTTTATTAATAAATCCAAACTTAGACAGCGATTACTAATAGTCAGCAATCCTTAACAAATAAATAGTCAGCATCGGTCAAAATTCATAAAGTCAGCAATCCTTGGCAAACGTTGGAATGGGTGTGACTATTCCAAGGGAATCAACCCACCCAAGAGCCACATCCCAACAAAAGAGCCATCGGATATTTAAGAGAAGGGACTCCTGATCGCTGCGGGATGGGAAGGAGAATAAGTCTTTTAGATGATCGTTGGCTGAAAGGAGTGTCTTCTACATTAACATTGCTGGCTGGGAATAAAGGAATAGATAGCAGATAGTGGCTGGATAGGGAGTAAGAAGAGTTCTGCAGATTGTGGCTGTGGAGAATTAAGTTAGCTTCAGCGGATCGCACCACAGTAAAGGTAAGTATTAGGAGGTAAGTGATTTCATAATCAGCAGTAATATATTTAGAAAATGATAATTGTTAAATACATAATAAATTTAGATGATGGACAAATATATTAAGAATCTAAATGACAGTTAATAATTGGTAAATATATCTAAATATATATATTATGATTCATAAATATATCATAGGTGATCAATAAATACAATGTATACATAGTACATATATATATATATATATATATATAGATCCATATAATATATAGACATATTTATTTACGTTTTTTATATATATATATATATTCATGCAAAGTAATTGTTGTATATTGGACTCAATTGAATAATTATTTATATATATATATATAATTTACTGTCTAATAATGATGCTTGCCTCAATTATTGAGCCTTATAAGTAATTATGATTCTTTTATGTAAATGAATAGATCGTATACATATTTATGATCAATAAAATGTAAGGTTGAAGGGAGCAAGTTAGGAGGATGTTGTTTACGGGCCTCCCATGCTAAGCACGCCACTCCAAGGGTGGAATTGTCTTGGTTGGATGTTCCTGCCACTTGGGGCCAAGAGGTGGGTTTGTCTTGGTCGGACGCTCATGCTCTTGGGCTTAGATGGGTTGAGTAGTTTACAAGCACCCCTTTCAAGACTCCCCTATCAAGCCAAACTATGATTGATTGTTAGGACGGATCCAAGGAGTCTCAATCATAAGGAGGATGGATGAGACAACATGGATAGGAAAAGTAGATACAAGTGTATCCACTAGGCACGCCACTTTGAGGGTGGAATTGTCTTGGTTGGACGTTCCTGCCGTTTAGGGCCAAGGGGTGGGTTTGTCTTGGTCAGACGCTTGTGCTCTTGGGCTTAGATGGATAGTTTCGGGCAAACCTATCCTGCTTCTCCTTCAGACCCTATTGTGAATAAGATTTCCACTATGCATTATGGATATTGGTAGTCTAGATAGCCTTGAAATAGTTATGTATTTCTATATAGCTAAATAGATAAGGCATTTATTATATTTTGATCATATGAAACATATTTCCAATATTACCTAACATGATTGTAGGACCTAAACCAAGATTTATCTTGTTTGAAGCATTTAGTTGATAAGTTGCAACCCTAACTACACTAGCTTGTATTTCTAGAGCAAGAATTAGGGTTTTCCCAAAAGGGGACATTACATCAGTCCCAGAAGTAATGGTCCACCATATGCTTAAAATTAATAACATCTTTAACTAGTAGGTTAGGAGTATGACATTAGGTTGTATGTATCTTTTGATTCGTTGATTCAACTAGAGAAATATCTATAGCGGGTCATAGCAGTTATCATTCTAAGGAGTCATGTTTAGCATATCCACATCTTGCATTTGTGCAATGATGTCCTTCATAGCTTAATATGAGGTCTTAGGTGTAGTTGGTTAGCCTTTGGTTTGTTGACAACCTTTGGGACCAAGTGCATACTAGGTACCATTGAAACACTTTCAACTTGTTCATCTTGAGTTGTGATAAATCCTATGAAGGATACCTCTAGGGAAGCCCCCTTTGGGTCTAGTTGAGCCTGAAGTGAAGGAGAGATTACCTACTCTCAGCAATTGGTTGTTAATCATCGGCACTCTTTTGATTTGCTGATCTATCTGCCTTCAGAAATTACATATCATGGGCCTTGAAGTGGACTGATCCCTCTAGTAGTACAGGCAGGATTTCAGAAACCGACACAGTTTATGTTGCCACTTAAAGGTCACGAATTTTCCCCTAGGCACGCAGATTAGGTATATCTGCTGCTTAAAAATGCTAAACTGTCCTAGGTGTCTTTTTGGATTACCTTTTGTCACTTGAAACACGTGCAATTTCATGCTAGGTGCCTCTGATCTTCATTGCTGCCACTTGACTACTAACTGGAGACAGATTTTGCTGACACGTCTCTGAAATCTTTAGACAAATTAAGTTCCAACTTGGCTAGTCCTGCCACTTAAACACTTCTTCAGGTGCCATTTTTAATGTGTTTGGTCACTTATAAGTTTCTAGTTGACAGACAATTCACCCATCTTGATCTCTTGAAACAATTTTAGGCATGCTTTTTCTGCTATGTTCGCCACTTAAAATTGTTATAACCTCCTTTTAGGCACGCCTAAATATATTCTTCAATTAAAGTTTTCAAATGCTCTTTGTGACAACAGCTATTTAAAATGATTTCCTAGTGTGCCTTTGAGTCATTGAATAATGCTTCTACAGATGAAATGGTAAACAATTTAATACACAATCATATAAATACCATAAAAGCAAAAATCCTGAAAAAATTGCAATTTTTGCAATTTTTAAAAAATCCTCAGGCTTGCTGATTTTTTCCCTGATTTTTTGCAGACTGTTGACTGACAAAAAATCATTGAAAATCGCGATTTTTTTTCGCGTTAAAATTGTGAAAAAATCGCCATAAAGCATGCTAACAACTCCCGCATTAAAAACTCTAAATTTGGTGTGTTTTCTACTATAAATCAGGGTTGCGATAAGTTAAGGGTGACCGCCGTCGACTCTACAATCTGCTCTGCATACACGTGTGAACAGGTTCCTTTCAACTTTGAACTTTAAGCTTGCAGTCTTGTCAATATGCCCTAAAATAAAGTAAACCACAATAAAATAAAGCAAGGGATTCTTCATTAATCAAAATAAGTAATTCCAACCATTTTCACTAGTCATGCCCGTGTAAGGTGACTGTATAAATGGTTATAGCATTTACCACCTCCATGCCAAGAAAACTTCAGAAGCTAACTTTGATGAGTAAGTTTGTCAAAATTTTACATATGAAACCTGCAAAAAGAATGAGCAGTCTACACCAAATAAGTCCAAATTGTAAATAACTTTATTGCATCATTTTAAGTTCATTGTATGTTTAGATATTAGGTGATAGGTTTGACTCTATTGCCCTCAGATAAAACATTGATCGATTTTTTTCCAGAGATTTTGAAGTCCTCATATGGCTCAAGTTTGTTCCAAGGTCCCAAAAAAAAAAACATTTGTGGTACCTATACAAAAATCAATGATCATACTACTTTGTCTCTCTTTTTGTCATAGATAAATCATCATTCAAATGTCAAGTCAAATCAGTTATAGTCTTCCCCCTATCAGGTTACAGGGTTGTCATGTTTTGGTCTAGTTTTTTAGCCAACTCTTGCAAAATGTCCAAGGTTGTACTCTTCCAAAATGAAAAACGATGAGGTTCCTCATTTATGATGACTGCAGCAATGAAATGAAAGTATGTAAATGTCTAATACTAAATCTATAACCTGCATAGCCTATAGGCACTTTACTTTACATAGAGAATATTAAAAATAATTTCACTTCATGTTCAAAACTTATAAAATAGCTCTTGAAAGATTTCAATCCCGCACCCATTTTTATGCCAAGCATGCAGATTATGTCTGTAATTCAAAGACATCACTTTGCAAGCTTGAAATCAGAGACAGTGCATTACCCTGAATTCAGATTCCATTCTCTGATTGCAAGCTTTAAAGAGTATCTGCCTAAGACTTTAACTATTCTCTTGGACTGGTAATGCATTGTCTCTGATTTCAGGCTTGCACAGCGTTAAAGAGTATCTGCGTAAGATTTTAACCATTCTCTTGGACTGGTAATGCACTGTCTCTGAATTCAAGCTTGCACAACTTTAAAGAGTATTTGCCTAAGATTTTAACCCAGTTGTAGCCAAACCAAATTTTTTTTTGCTTCATCAAGGCATTTTGCTTAAAAGAGTCTAAACCTTGATAAAATGATGTAAAATACAGTTTTGGGCAATATCAAACATGGAGTTTGTGTCAATATTTTGTCAGTCAAAGTCAGTTTTATTGATCAGAACCTGAAGCAGAGACTCAGAATGGAGCATTTCACAATGGAGGAGCGTCTCACGACAGCATTTCACGTTGCACATGGTCATTTCGGTGATCGAGATGATGATTTTTTTTGGTCAATTTTATGAAGATTTCTCAGAGAAAAAGCAAAAAAGCGCACCTATAGACCAGGGGCGCCCTTCTTTTTGAAGGTCAAGATTTTGTTGAAAATGCTCATGCATACAGTCAATCTCTTCAGAATTGGTCTGGCTATCCGATGAGCTATCCAGCGAAGCTTTCCGAGACCCGCAACTCCGGCAACTGGCGACAGAAGTTGAAATTCCCAAAGTTCTAGATATTAGAAATTTGTCCTTTTCAGGCAAAAGTGCGCCTGTAGCTTGAGGGCGCCCATCTTGAAGAGGGGGTAGATTCTGGTATTTTTGATGGCTAATATAGTCAATCTGTTCTCAACTAGTCTGCTCATCCAACGAGATATCAAACGCAGTCATCCGAGTCTCAGAGCTCCGACAGTTGACATCTGAAGATGGGCTTATAATGGGGTTTTCATGTTTCAGAGCTTCTTCACTGCATTTCCAGCGCAACTACAGCTCAGGGGTGCTGGTTAAAATGACCCTTAAGATGGTAAAATTTTCAGACGAAGTCTTCCTGACATCAGTAATACTTTAGTCCAGCTCTGCGATGCATCATCCTGCTTGTCGATTCGACGTTCCAGGTGATCGTGGCAGAGGTTCTACCAAGCACGTAATTTCACGGGCGGACCAACATAAAATTTGCATTGTATTTCTACAGTCCAGAGGCGCCTAGCCTTTAGGCCTGTCAAATGAGGTCGTTCGCGTTCGAAGTCTTCACGGCTTTCGAGTGTAATTACTTTATCTATTCAACGAGCCCAGCCATCAGCCTTCGGGATTTGGCAAACGCTCGTACGTGCGAGGTCTTGGGCGAAATGCTGAAAAGTGAAGACATCCGGAAAATGGCTAAGTATGGAGCGGATATTTTAAATAAAATACGCACTGGCGTTTTTGAGGTCTTAGAAGCAGTTTTCTTGCTTTGTCACTTCTAGAGACTTCTCTCGTGGGTCCTTCTGGCTGTCCGTTAAAACAAACGTGGCTCGAATCGGATCATCCCAGCTCCAGATATCAGAGGTCAAAATAGGGCATCTAGTTGAGAGTTCAAATTTCGTCAAAATGGTGCCAGTGCAACTGAAGGCCAGGGGCGCTTTTACTTTTGAGGCCCTTAATGAACTTTTCAGATGTCGTGCGTACAGTCGTTGGATGCAGAATGAGTCCAGGCATGCAGTGAGCTTCGTTTCCTGTCAGCAGGGTTCACTGTTCGCCGTCAGCAGCTGTATGAAGTGTCAGATGGCGCTTAGGAAAATGGTTGTCCGAACCCAGAATGAATTTAACTGTGGGCGCCAATTTTTCAGTGGTGTTAAACATGGAATTTGCGTGTTCCCAAAGCAGACATACTTTCTTTGTCTGCAAGAGGCTTTTTCATGAATTCCTCCGGCCCGGGCCTCAAAGATCTCCCGACTCGTAAATCAAGTTCGTTGGCCAGGCTTGTGACTTTGCTGCCACCATAAAATAGGAAGTTAATAAAAAGTGGAATAACTTGAGCAAATGGACGCCTATGAGCTCAAGAGATGACTTTTTGGAATCGGTGAAGTCTAACGGTGAATCCTAAAGCTTCATTCGAATTGTCAACTGAAGTTCAAAATATTTAATATTTATTTTGTAATTTTAGCATTAAGTGGCGATTTTCTATTTTTGGCGCCTTTGCTATTTGCATAATGAATATTTTATTATTTATTTAAATTCAAACTTCCAGTCAGTGGCAGTGAAACTAAAAGGGGTCCAATCAGAGGTCTTCTATTTTAGTCAGGGTTTTGAATTCTTGCAGTTCTCAAATTGATGCGAATTTCTTCTTATTTAAGCATGGCGCCTTCATCTATTATTCACCAAGCTTTGAGAAGTTCGTATTTCTTAAGAGAAATTCAGTTTTTGAGAGAAATTCGTGTTTTTCAAAGAGATTCAAACTTCAAGAGAAATTCGTATTTTCTTCAAAAGGAAAAGGCGTATTCCTTAAGACAAATTCGCAATTCTTCAGTTTGCAAAAGCGAATTTTCAAACTTCATGCATATTCAGAGCTTCAAAAGAAATTCGCAATTCTTCAAGAAACAAAGGCGAAATTCTCAAAGGCGTATTCCTTAAAGTAAATTCGCAATCCTTCAGTGAGCAAAGGCGAATTCTCAAACTTCATAGAAATTCGTGTTTTCTTCAAAGGCAAATTCGAATTTCCTCAATAACAAAGGCGCAAATTCAAGATAAATTCGTTTTTCTCAAGCAAAGGCGAATTCTTCCAGATCAAAGGCGAATTCCTCATCAATTTCCAAAGGCGATTTTATCTAACAAATCTTTTTGTGGGTTAAATGTTCACAATTATCAGCAATTTGAAGAAATCAAGGGCGATTTTCATTGAAGAAGAACATCATAAAAACGTCTTTTTCCTCCTTGAATCTCAGATTTCTCTCAAATTCCAGTTCGCATGTTCCTGAAATTGGCAAATTTGACAAGTTCAAACTTCTGGATCATTTCTATATAATTTCCTTGAGTTAAAATCGTGCGCTTGATTTTTCAGGAATTTTTAACTTCAGAACATTCGTTCTCGAGTTACTAATTTTCTCAACTGAAAAGTCTTTGTACGATCGAGTAGAAGTCATATTTTCGCAAATTTGACGCTTTGGGTTGTCTTAGAATCTTTTTCTGGACAAAACCCATATCTCAGATTTTTTCGCTGAAAATAATTCTTCGAAAGGCTATTTTTAACTCTTGCAAGCTATTTTTAGCTTTCAGAAATCTTGTCAGAACATAGTCAAGTTCACAGTCAATAGGCGAATTTTTCATAATGCAGTTCACTCAGCTCGAATACAGGACCAAAACAGTCCTTACTCATGATTTCCTCAGGTTGGTTGAGACAGATCTTCACAAGGTGTTGCCAGAAGCAGTTCTTGATCCTGTTAAGATCAGAGCTTCAATTTTCAAAATATTGAGCAGTCTGGTTTACTAGAGGCCGCTTCCATACCTATCTCCGTTCATTGTGTTGAATTCGTGATGGCTTGTATTAAGCATTACAATTCTACTACTCGTGAGATAGTGTCAGTTGACGGACGAGTCATTTGCAGTCTCAAGCCTCTAGACATTAAAAGGAGTTTTGGCATCCCTCAACACCCAAACAGTCTGGTTATTTCCATGGAGCAGTATGAGCAGGCATTTGACGCTGATATGGACAAGTGTCAAAAGAAGATGGCAGAAAGATGGTTAAAACAAGTGAAGAACAGATTGCCAAACAATGTGGGTCATGGTGAATACAAGGATGAGTACGCGATTCTAATCACACTCCTGAATCGTGTCTCAGGTCAAGCACATGCGAATGTTTTCCAGCCTTGGATGTATTACATTATTGGTCGACTATTTCGGCGGTGATAATAAGGACCGGGCATCCTCATCGGTATTCTCCACAAAGTGCATCAATGGGCTCGAAGTTGACCATGAGTTTCACATGTGTTCATATCTCGTGTACTTGATCGCTTTTCAGGGTCAGTTCCGAGGACTAAACACTGTGGGTATTCTCAGTGTTCAGAAAGTCTACCAGTATT
>VDFB02025875.1:0-11978 GCA_007258455.2 Sequoia sempervirens
TTTTAATTAAAAAAATATATATATATAATTTTTATTTTTTTAAAATCTAGATTTTTTTTTTTAAATTATGATATATATAAATAATAAACATGATGTAAATAGTTTATTATATATTTAAAAAATTTAAATAATATTTTTAATTTTTAAAATTTTAATACTTATTATATTATAATGTATAATAAATATAATATATAATTAATAAATTATTTTGAACTTTAAAAAAAAAAAATTATTTATTTTAATAATTAGATATAATATATAAATAATTAATTTTAATATGTATTATATGAAAATTTTAATAATATCATTATCTTATTTTTAAAAATTATAGATAAATAAGCTTTATTAAATATATTATTTTTCAAATAATAATTTCTTTATAATTTTTATTCTTATATATGTTGAATTAAATAAATCAATAAATAGGGAATTGAACATTTATCTTTCTAATAAATTAATTTTATAATAATTTTTATTTGTTGATATAAAATTTATCTTTCACTTAATATTGTTTATAATATATTAATTATAATTTTTAAGGACATATTTTATTAATATTTTAATTCTAATAAATTAAAAATAGTTATATATTTTTTATTTAATCATTTATTAACTTAATAAGTTTATTATTCATTATTAATTTTTTAAATTACTATTATTAATATTTGATATATTTTGACTTTGCATTTAGTTTATTCTATTTTATTTTTTGAATTAAATTTATTTATTTATTTATTTATTTTTATGAAATTACAAAACATTTGAAAGTTATTAGAATTAATTTTATTTATAATTATTTATCTTATTAAAATTTTAATTATTGAATAATAATTCTATTTTGAATTTTGAATTTTATTTATATAATAAAATAAATTTCAAAATTAAAATCTAAATTAAAAGTTATAAAGAGAGAGGCTAAGTTTTGGTTAGTCATTTTGTGCCAACAATCAAGGATAGCACATGAAACTAAGCTTTGATTAGTCTTTTCATGTCAAAAATCCAAGGATAGCACATGTCCCTAGGGTGTTGTGCTCAAGGTAGCATGTCATTTGATTAAGGATATGATAATTCACCTTTAAGACCTCTTAAGTGTTTCCATTGCACACTCAAGAAGGAAAATAGATAGAGAGAGAAAGAAAGAATAGAGAGAGGGAGAGAGAAGGGCAAGGGATATATAGATAAGATATAGAGAGAGGAAAAGGGAGAAAAAGGAGAAATAAAGAAAGAGATAGAAAGAGAGGGGGAGAAAATTAGAAAAAGGAGAAAAAAGAGAGGCAGATAGAAATAAAGAGAGAGTTAGAGAGACAAAAATAAAGAGAAAGGGAGGTATAGAGAGAGGGGGAGAGGGAGATACAAAAAGAAAGAAAGAGAAAATAGAGAGAGAAAAATAGAGAGATGGAGAGGGAGACACAAAGATTTAGATAGTTAAAAAAGAGAGATATATACACAAAGATAAAGATAGAGATATAGAGGAAGAAAGAGGGGGAGACAAAGAGATAGAGAGATTAAGAGAGATAAAGAAAGAAAGAGAGACATGGAAATCAAAAGAGAGAAGAGAGATAGGGAGATCAAAAGAGAGAAGATGAGAGACAAATATATAAAGTCACATAGGGCAAGATAGAGAGATAAAGAGAAATAGGAGACAAAGATATAAACAGAGGTAGCTTAGATATCAATAGATAAAGAGGGAGAGGGGGAGAGAGACGGAGATAAATAGGGATAACAAAAGAGAGGACAAGGGAGCTCGAAAGATAGAGATAGGGAAAGAGATAGAGAGAAAGGAAGAGAGAGAAAGATAGATAGAGGAAGAGAGAAGGGAAGACAAATATAGAGAGAAATAGGGGAGAGATAGAGAGGAAGAGAGATATTGAGAGATAATGAGAAACACTCTCACTATAACTCTCTCTATTACTTGTCTCTATCACCTTATTTCTCTCTCTTTCCCCCTCTAGATCTCTATCTTCCTATCTATCCCTCCCCCTCTATATCTATATCTCATTATCTCTACATCTTTCTCTTATTCACTCCTCTCTCTCTCTATCTCTTTTCCACTATATATATCTATATTTACAGAAACTTTCTCTCTCCAAATACCTCACTTCTCTCTCTATCTTTCCATCCATATCCTTCAATACCTCTATCTCCCTCTCTCTATCTCTATATCTCTTTCACTAATTTGATATATGTTGTTAATTGGTATAAGCTTAAGCAGTCAATTATGGGATTTTTATAGTGTCCTTTTATCCCTTTCAAATATATTAACCTACTTGTTTATATATAGTACTTTCAATATATTATTTTAAGTTTCAATGAGGTTATGTTTTTTATGTCAATATATAATTTATATTTAAAATATCAAATGTCAATGTTTAATTTGTTTTTCAAAATTTTATGTAAAAGATATAGTGTATCTCAATCATTTCAATAGATGTCTATTTGAAAATTCAATATTTTTTTGTTGATATTTAAGTTTATGGACAAGTGATTATATCATTTATGAAAAAAACTTTTCTTTTTTAAATAAAAAAATAAAACTTGATCAATAATATTGATTATTCTAAACACTTTAAAAAATATATATAGTGAAAGTAGTAAAGAATGGTAAAAAAGAATTCATCCAATCCAAAATTATGTATTGATTTCACGTTTCAACTTCCCTTCTATCTTCAAAGCATAATTGGTTGTTCTATGTTGTTCAAACTTTCCACTCCATTTAGTCACAACTTTCTTCAATGGCACTCTAACGGACCATGAAATGCTTAGGACATAGGTTGGAAGAATATAAATAATGCAATATTTAGATTTATCGACATTAGCCACTCAAATATGATTCCTTTTATCACAATTTGAAAAAATCCACAAATCCTCAACAATTAAGAAGAATTTTTTTTAGAGTTGGCAAACTACTTCTACATCTTTTATTTTAAGATATGTCTTTGTGTTCTTGTAGCATCTCCAAAAGAAAAAATAGATTTACAGCTTAAAAAATTCAATTTATTTTATTCTTTTTTTATTAACTACTTATGGAGTGCAACATTAATTTGATTTGAATTGGATTGACAAAAAAATATTCTTACAATTCAATAAAAAGGAATTTATGTATTCTCTCTTGAATAATTTTTAACAATGATCAATTTTGTTTGTAGCTTATATTTTGTAGATGAGATTTGAAGTATTATTTTAGAGACATAAAGTTTATATTATCAAATTTAGGATCTGTGCACAATAACAATTTGAACTAGCATTGTTGATATTTCACTCTTCAATAACCAAAAATATATTCTCTAACATTTGCAACCATGATTATACATTCATTTTTTAATCACAGTCACTAAATCCAATAAAGAAATAAAATATTATTTATAATATATTAAAATCAAAATCATAGTTGGTACAATAGATAGATGTTTTATTATGTCTTTGTATATAGATTTATATTTAGAACATGTAATTCATTGAATGGATTCGAGAGCCATTAAAAAGACCATCAAAATATTAATGTAAAGGAAATTAAAAATAATTCAATTTTTTAACCCTCAACTTCTTATCCAAATCTTCAACAATTAAGAAAAAAATACTTGTAAAAAAGAAACAAAAGAACAATCAAAGAAGTAGAAGATCTAAATTTACCTTGTTTGCAAAATCATATAGTGTAATTAAACTACACATTCAACATATTTATTTAGGTTAAATGCAACATATACAATTTCCATTCTCAAATTAAACACATCCACCTTTAAATATAAAAGCCCTTTACTCGGAATAATGGTTTTATTCACCCACATAGTTTGTCATCCATCTCTATTTAAAATAGAGTTGGAGTTTAATATATATAAATAATAAGTGAAATAGCTAGTCTTTTTTCAAATAAGCTTAACACTATAAAGTCAAAGCAAAATAAAATTTATAAAATTTATAAGCAAAAGTTTTACATAGAATTGCAACAGGCACTATTTTATGTAGATTTATTTAAGTAATTTTTTCTAATAAAACAATAATTATTATTTATAAATATAAAGTATAAAACAATAAAGAAAAAAATATATGTTAAATTTTTATTTTATTTTTAGCCTAAAGGCTATGTGCCTATATAATATAAAATATGTTAAACTATTAGACATAAAAATTAGAAAATTAAACATAAAAGAAATATTCATTAAAATTTAAAAATATTCAAAATCTTTTTAAAATGAATATCCCAAATTTATTTAAATGATTTTTCAATAAAAAATAATTAAATTATTTATAAAAATAAGATACAAAAAAATATAGTTAAATTATTACATATTCTAAAATTTAAACAATTAAATATGAAAGAATTTCCTAAATTTACTATTTATAAAACTAGTTTATTAGTTCCTGCCATAAGCAGGTTACTATTGAAATCATTCATTTTTATTTATTTTCTTCAATTGACCAATCATACTACACCACACAATCTGCACCAGACAATTTGCGTAGAATCTTGAGGTAAGTCACTTGCCATTGTTTCAGCGAGTTTTTTCATAAATCTGTACATAGTCAGCTAATTTTTGGTTGTGTTTCATTTCATTCTAAAATAATTTTGTTTCAAATTCACCACTCATATTTTTGCCATGGTTTTTTTATTTTTCAATTTAAAACTGGGGAAAAAAATCTTTGGTCGAATGAGCAAGGGTAGCATTTTTCCTCTACTACCACATTTTGTGTATGGAGCTCAAGAATCTGGTAGCTCCAAAACTCCAATATTCTTAGATCTACTTTGCATTTATTGTGAATACATTAAAGCAATAGTTGTAGAGAGATTGGTTTAACCCTCAGGCGAATTTTTGTTCATGGCAGTTTTGGGCCTCCCTTGTAACAAAAAGGGATCTTTCCTTCCATAGTTTTCACGCAGCTCGCTTCAAATGTAAACAGAGAAAGCTCATAAAAATTAGAAATTTTGACGTGCAGAGCTTCTCAAGATTTGCAGGCCCATATTGAAACTAGGGAATTCTAATAAATTAATTTAATTTTGCATTTCTTCCTATTGCTCAGCAATTTTGGGTGCAAAAAAATTGTTCTAACTGTTAGTCAGAAGATATAGGGTAGGACACACATAAGGCATATTTTGATTTACCCTCTGTATCTTTCTAGTCTTATAATTGTCGAAAAGTTCTATCTGGCTTATTTTTCAGATGAGCTACAATTGCAATGTACAACTTCAAGTAACAATTTTGGTATGATTTTTCTTTCTTCACCTTAACTTTTATTTTGTTTTATTTTTGGGTTTTGATTTATTTCAGAGCACAGTAATCACCATCTAATTTGTAAGTATCTTCTCTTTTGTGTACTTCCTTTTTTTTCATGGTATTAGTACTTAGGTTCATTTTTTAACAGTAGCAACACTTGGGTTCCTTTTTCAATAGTAACTATATGTGGGTTTGATATCAGTAACTTTAGGGTTCAAGAAGGAAATTTCAATTTCTTGTAGTTATCTTTTCTAAATGATGATATTGAACAGTGAATTGTATTGCAGATCTAATCCTTGTATTGCCCAATGATATTACACTAGGATCGATAATGGCTTACATGCCCTAGCATATGAAACCCTTGTTGATGACCTTGAATAAAACATGGGAATACGCCCTCAAAAAATCCTAATATGCTATCACCACTCTTGCTAAGAGCTACTTGGTGATTTTTTGTCTTCAGTTTGAACCAAAATTGGGCTCTAATGTTGTCAATAAGGATTCTACAACTGCTTTTTTTGCCACTCTTTTGAATGATGGTGAAAGGTGTGATATCATATGCTAATTTCTTTTCTTTTCTTTTTTTCTAATTGCTTCACAGCAAAAAACTGTGTGATTCTCATCAAATGAACTTTCTTCCATAGGTACCATGATTGTGAGTCATTCCTTATAGTGTGTCCACAGTGTTGTACTAGTTTTGAGTGCACTAGTATCACAAACATGGTCAATGTATACAAACATTGTGCAACTAGCACTGAAGATGTTGATCAAGGTGATACAAAACTCAAAATTTCAACGGAGGCTACTGAGAAATATGGGTACTTGCTTCGTTGTCCAAAATGCAAAAATGCAGGTGATCCAAGCACAATTTCTCCTGCCATGTTGTTTAATCAGGTTGGTTATGATCTAGGGATTTCCATATTAGGGATGATAACTATTTAAATCTTTACTTTAGAAGTAAATGGTTTTTCAAATAGACATTCTTAAAGAAAATACTCTTATGGTGTGCAAGTGAAAAGGTAGGTAGAGAAGTTTGCATAAATGGAGATAAGATTACAGATGCTTCTATCACTTTGGAAGGAGAGATTATTTTACCCAAAAGTAAGGAAAAAACTCCTTTTCTCCTTAGTCCAACTTTTGTTATCTTGTCCAACTTATGAAAGGAAAAACCTTTGTATCACACAGACTTATGTTTTTTATTTGATGTATATTAATTTGATAAAATCGTTAATTAATAGCATCTAGAAAAGCAGTTATATGCATGAGGCATTTATCTGCATACAATATAGATTTGGCTTTTTTTTAAGTATAAAGGCTCATTTATAGTACCTGGAGTTCTATGAACTAAAGGTTTCTATTTGATTATTAGCAGTATCAATTCCTTGTAACATATTAATAAAATGCAAATGTTCAATTGATTTTTCAGATGGCAAGAGTGCATCATGTCCTCTAGAGGCAAACTTTTTGTTATAGGCTTCTGGAAGCAAGTGACTCATAAAGAAAAGAAAAAAAAATAAACCTCTAATTGGCAACTTATCCAAAAAAAGACATTTGAAAATTTTCGATAAAATATGCATAAAGTTGCTAGATCTTGCCAAACTTTATGAGTACGAATGGTAAATATTTTGTGTATTCTCATATATTATCCTATAATGCATATATTTGTTATTTTCTGAAATGAAATAACTTTGTGAACTACTCTATACTTGTAAAACCTTTTTTTTCCTTCCATTAAATTTTAATCTCTTAGTGCGGTAGAGACATAAAGGAAATAATGAGAATTAAGTTACCTTAGTAGCCAAACCCTAGTTTTTCTACCAATGTACAACAGGCTCTTAGCATTAGGCTATGTCATGTGGGCATCTTAAGACTGTCAAGTTAAATTCATTACCTATCTTTGGTGTATATCATCTTGTATCATCTAGGCTCATACCATCTTCTATCCTTTAGATGAAATTTTGGAACTTCAAAAGTTGCTTGACCTGTGCAACGAGGGTTTGAATTGTTCACAGATGTTTTTTTTTTCAGGCTTGCAAATCACTTCAATTTTCCCTTTGGCATATTGTAGGCTAGAACATCTTGTGTGTTTATGAGAAGGGTATCAAATATATTAGATATATAAAATGCATTTGAGAACTCATATTGCCTAGCTAAAATTGAGAATGTCTAAAGTCTCAATGATTTATTTTATTGTTTTTGGAATATCAACAATCCTCTTTGAAATTCCAACTTCACAAAAATGAGCACAGATATTCTAGTGCTAGTTTTGAAGCAGTATAACTGTGTTGAATTTTATGTGATCTCCAACTTCCATACTATTGGTGTAAATAAATTCTTGTACCTAGTTAATTCATTACTAGGGGACTTATTTACACATGTTAAGTTTACTTAGGTCATAGGAAGGAATCTTTCTAGAAGGTGTTAGTTGTCACTAGTTATCTTGTCTTTTGACAACTACTACATGTGAACCTAGGTAAGTGTGATTAGTTGTCTCATGTCATATGATTAAGACGCTTATCATAATCCTATGACATCTTGCATCTCACCTTGGCTATATAACCAAGGGGTCTCTCTCATTGTAACAATCATCTCATATCATTGATTCATATTGATAAGAATACAGTTTATTCTTGTCACATTCTACTCTCTTTTTGTGCTTTCCATTTTGTCTCAAGATCTTGGCAGCTATATCCTAGTTCTAACATGGTATCAGAGCAGGTTGGGTTCCATTAGAGAGTATTTTTCTGAAGAGAGATACCATATTTGGGGGTGTTCCATTTGTGGCTCTTTATTATAGGTTTATATCATAGCTTGCTGGTGCAAATCTAAGCTCACCATTGCATTCAGAACGTTCGAGAAAGTTGATTTTTCCTTTTGTTTCATCCAAATCAGACATACAAGGCCAAATCTATGAGGGTTTGAAGTTGAAGAGTGGTTGCCAGATCTAGAAGGTAGCTGCAATTTTGGAGCATTTTGGGTCAAATCTAACCCTGCCATTGTGTCCAGAAGGGCCAAAAACCCTAAGATTGACTACCAAATTGTCCAAATCAGAGTAGTTCTCTCGTGAGGTAAAAAAAAATTGTCCAGAGAGTCGTACGACCCCCAAGTCATCATCATTGCGTTGATGGTACAAATTTTCAAAAATAAATATAAAAATTCTCAGTTGAAATTTTTGAATTTTTTTTTTAGAAAAATCTAATTGTACCAATCAATATTCATTGTAAAAAGAGGTTTGTACAGCCACAGATTGTACAAGTTTGTGAACTGTACTTTATTGTACTAGGGGCCATTCATATTGTGCCATGTGGCCTCTGGCTACGGCCCCACATTGCATCCACCAGTGGTCACAATATACTGGCCAACCGTTCAGAATACTAGTCAATTAACAAATCGACGGGTTAAAAATCAAAACCGGCCAACGTTGAAATTTCTCACCGGCGGCATTCATAAAAAAATTGGACAGTTGTGTTTAACTGGTGGTGATGGCTACAGGGTCGTAAAAATTAATCCTATAACATCGACATCTTTGGAGAATATTCCAACGATGGGTGTCAATTTTAAGCCGAGAATTCAAGGAGAATATTATGTTTTGACAGTTGCCAAAACGTCAAATTTAATCGTGTAGAATGTTGATGTCAGCATCGCGGCAGCATAACGTCAGCAGCCTCTTAAAAAAAAATTCCCCCCTCTCCGTTTGCATTTTCAATTTTGCAGTCCAACTTCAGAGGCCCATATCTCGGTCATTTTGGCTCCTTTTTTCTAGCATTTTTTTTTATTTGGGCTATTTTTTGTGCTCTTCATAGTGGTGTGATCATTTTTTTATTTTGGTGTCTGGGTTTTCCAGAAATTGCAGATTCTCACAGGTGTTGTTTCATCCTCATTTGGGAATCTTTGGGAGCTCATATCTTGCTCCAACAGTAACATTTTTGGGTGTAGTTTTTTTTAAAGTGCATGATTTTTTATGTACTTCTCAATGGTATGATCAAATTGATCTCATTTTGTACCAAAAATTGTACTTGATTCTGTGGCCAGATTTGGCATTTGCATGTACCAAGATCAAAGACCACTTTGTTGTTTGTGGAAAGTGGAAACTATAAAATAACTACTCATAAAGTGCCAAGCTCATATATTATTGGGGGGTTTCATGATTGAGTGATTTGGGGGGGTAATCTTGCAGTGATTGGTTGCATTCTTTTGCTTGGTTTGTGTTCTTGCAATGGGTAAATCTCAAATTGAACTCCTAAATCCACATAACTATGCTACATGGAAAAAACTAGTATGGCACTATCTCATGATGAAAGGGTCTAATGGGTCATCTCAATGACACCATTAAAAACTATTGATGCTAAAGAATTGGAAGGTGGGAGATTGATGCATTGAGAAAACTTGGTTCATATGTTCGTGGTCTCATTCAATTGCAATTTCATGTTGAATCGTACAATAAACCCTAAGAGGCATGGAGACTTTTGTCATGGTAAAACTGAGATAACATTGGGGGTGTTAAATTTACGTAAAAATTTTAAATTTTTACAGGTTTATTACATCAAGAGTTTTCCCACCATTAAGTCCTCATCATAAGCATAAAGTCCCTTTGTATTGTCTTGCTTATTTTCTGTCATAAAATCCATTTAATCCATCAAGTCTTTGATATTTCATTAAAAAACCTGAATCGACAAGACATAATAAAAGTCTCCCTGACCTGGATTTGCACTAATGTATGTTTGTTGCAGACTATTGATAGGACAATTTTTTTGTTTCGGTGACAAAAGGAGTCATTTCGGCAAAGGGAATCATTGTCGGAGTGAAGTCATAGTGAATACCTTGTGTTTCACCAACCGGTGCATATGGAAGTATATAGGTCAAGCTAAAGGTATTCGGGGGAATGTCTTGGCGAAGTATTTTTTCTTGCCGACAGGCATATATAAAAATATATATCGGCATATGATGGGGCATCGATGTAATGTCAGGGCGAATACGATATGTCATACTGACTAATGCACAAAGGGGTTGTTTCAGCTAGACTGATTGGTATCGGCATGAACTCATAACAAAATTATTTTGTCTTACCGACTGGCTTGCAAACAAATGTCTTGGTAAGACTAATGTGCATTGGGGAAGGTCTTAGCGAAGTGGCTATTGTTTGGCTGAATCAAGTTCAAGGGTATTCAAAGGCTATCAGTGAGAAGTTATAGAGTCTTGTCGATTCAAAAGTTATGCTGATAGAGATGTGCATTGCTAGGAGAAGAAGTCTTCGGTATGAGCTTCATCGAGGTTTGAAAGATATATCGACAGAATATTTCGGGGCGAGTCTTGCCAAATGGAGTAATCAGGAGGAGTGGATTCGGCCAGACATTTGGTATCGGTATGAGTCTTTTTGAGTTCTTAGAGTCTTGCCGATGGAATTTATTTCATCGGTAGGATTATTTTCATTAGCGAAAGGGTGATCTTGTCATAGCGACTAGAGAATACATTGAAAAGTACATATCGGTAAGATGCAAAGATATCTGTGAGACATCTCCCCGACTTGGAATTGTTACAGTGACATGAAAAATGGAAGCGGTAGCCATCAAGTTGATTCCAGGTGTCGGTAAGACCACAAAGTGTCTTGGCGAAAGGTTAAGTAAACGGTGCAAAAGGACTTCGCTCCAGATTTGTAATTTTCTCACCGACAGGACGTTTGATGTGACAGTACCAGTTTCAAATGAGCCTTCATCATGCTTCATTAATGGCACGACGGGATATAACAATGAAGTTTTAATTAATTCTTCAGTACCAAGTTGATTGCAGAAGAATTGACATGCTGAACAGAGAATTGAGACATTTTGTGGTCTGAGGAGCTCGAGCAGAGTACTATAAGTAATCGCTTCTTTGTTTTTCACATTTTGATTCTGTAAGCTTTAAAATGGAGTCTTCTGGTTCTGGAAAGGGTAAGGGTAGAAAGCTTGGTGAGAGTAGTCAGTCGAAGGGAAAGAAACAAAAGACTGATACAGAGCATGAAGGCATTGAAAGGAGGTTGAACCAAGACTTTATTGATCAACTACCTGGTTCAGGGCCTAAAGCTAAAAGGTCCGCACAACTTAGGGCAGAAATTGATAAGCTGGATGATAAATGCAAGTTCATTGGTGATGTTTGGACTGCTATGAGAGGGTATGAGCTCTTCAATTTCCACTACCATAGGAGAAACCGTTTTGAGCCAGTTTGCAATCCATGGAAATTGAATGTAGGGAAATTGGTGTGCCCTAATGTATTCATAAATGCAGAATTGGTAAAGTTGCTTGCTGATCATTATGATCCAAAACATAAAGCTATATGTGATCCTTCTGGAAAACCACAAATATGTGTCAAGAGAAGCAATAGGTGAGGTTTTCAAATTGGAAGGGTTTTGCAATGAGGAAATCAATTGTGAGGAGTTGCAGAAAGAATTTTCAAGAATGGATACAACTTATAAGGGTTGGAGGTTACCAATTCACAGGGTCAAACAGGGTAACAAGCCAGAACCTCTGGAAGATAGTGAGGGGCCTCCCTATCATGTAGATTTGTTTGAACCTTATATGAAGTACACATATTTTTCAGTGTGTCAGGTGTTGGGGATGGATGCCCCAGAATTCATCTCAATGGTGCCAATGATTATCACAGCAGATATCCAATATCACAACTCCAGGCCATTTGACTATGCTTCATATATTTCTAAGGAGCTTGATTTAGGATTGATGGCTATAAAGAGTGGAGCTTCTATAGTCCATCTTAGAAATTATTCATTGTTAATGC
>VDFB02025877.1:0-16502 GCA_007258455.2 Sequoia sempervirens
CTCGGTCGATTCTCAAGGTCAGTTTGTCCTTCCTTTATCAGAGTAGTCTATTGCATCACGCTGGGGGCACGTTCTCATTGGATCGGATTCGTGTATGGTCTTAAAGTCCCCAAAATCAGAAAAACAAAAAACATCAAAAAATTAGAAAATCCAAAAAACATCAAAACATCAAAAAATCCAAAAACATCAGAAAATTAGAAAATCCAAAAACATCAAAAATTAAAAAATCCAAAAACATTCAAAACATATCAAAATCCAAAAACAAAAGGTCAAAAATTTATTCAAAAAACCAAAAATAAGGTCGTCTTGTCGAACTACATCATCTCTGAGTTTGAACGTACGAAAGGTTGATCTTTGATCACCCCCTGAGACATTTAGGTCAGTCCTATAGGAGTCTGTCATAATAAACTGACAATTCATCATGTATATCTTCATCTGTAAATTGGTCAAGTCATCAGTCGAACTACGTGGTCTCTGCATGTATAACGTAGGCAAGGCTAATCTGTCAATCAGCCCCTGAGACCCCTAAAGAATGTAGGAGCAACCTATCAAAGGGCCATGATGCTGATATTTCATGATATGATTCACAAAATAGTCGAAGACTATGTGGACGACATCCTAGCTAAATCAAGAAAAAGACAAGATCATATAGTAACCCTAAGTGCTATCTTTGACAGATTGGAGGAATACAAAGTCAGACTAAATCCCAAGAAGTGCATCTTTGGCATACAATCAGGAAAATTACTAGGATACATAGTCTCCATGAGGGGTATCGAGGTGGATCTGGCAAAAGTCAAAGCAATCCTCGAGATGGAAGCACCAAGGAACTTAAAACAACTGAGAGGTCTCCAAGGAAGGCTCCAATCCATTAGAAGGTTCATAGAACAACTGGAAAACAAGCAGAACCCATATTCTCACCTACTTCACAAAGGAGTATCATACAAATGGGATACAAAATGCGAAGAGGCATTCAACAAAATAAAGGAATATCTACTGACACGGCTAGTCTTAATGCCGCCTATCCCAAAGAAGCCATTGATCTTATATGCGTCAGCAACAACAGTAGCCCTTGGAGCTCTCCTAGCCCAACATGATGAAAACGGAATAGAGAGGGCTATCTACTATATCAGTAGGACAATGGTTGGCCACGAGCTAAATTACTCATTCATCAAGAAAGCTTGCCTCCCATTAGTGTTTACATCCCAAAAATTCAGACACTACATGTTGGCACACAAGATAAAGCTCATTACGAAAATTGATCCCCTCAATTATCTCTTATCCAAGGCAATGCTCATGGGCAAAATGGAAAAATGGGTGATGATACTATCAGAGTATGACATCAAGTATGTGGAAAGAAAAGCCATTAAAGGCCAAGTTATTGCAAATCAACTAGCAGAAGCACCCATATATTCTGAGAATTCTCTTGTATCTGAATTTCCAGACAAATCCATCTTTAACCTCAATGTAGCCGATCACTGGAAATTATACTTCGACGACTCATACACACAACACAGATCAGGAGCTGGTATCTTCTTCATCACCCCCCAAGGGGATTGCATACGACAGTCATACAAACTAGCATTCCCTTGCATGAACAACATAGTGGAATACGAGGCTTTGACTATAGGTCTCAGGATAGCAGTGCAATGGAATATCATAGCCCTCAAAGTCTACGGAGACTCTCAGTTGATCATAAATCAGGTGAATGATGAATATCAGACTAAGGATGACAAGCTAACTCCATACAAGAAATTGGTGGAGACTCTCAAAGAATCCTTCATTGACATAACATTTGAGCAGATTCCAAGAACCAACAACAGAGCCGCTGACGCCATGGCTACAATTGGGTCTCTAGTAGACATCCCTCACAACATGCCAAAATATGAATTTTTGATCGAGCAGCTTCTCGTTCCCACATTCAAGGTACCATAATCAGAATATGTGTGTGAAATTATTGGTCCTGGTGATCCTTGGTATCATGACATCTACACTTATCTTCGCATAGGAGTCATACCCGTTGACCTACCATCGAGCCTAAAATAAACCTTTATCAAAAAGGCATCCAGATTTGTCATCCTAGGTGATACCTTATACCGTAGAAGCATAGAAGGTACCTTACTGTGCTATCTAAATGTTGAGGAGGCATTAACCGCTCTGACCGAGGTTCATAATGGTATATGTGGCTCACACTCGAGTGGGATGACAATAGCCAAGAAACTGCTGAGGCTGGGGTATTACTGGCCCACAATGGAAAGAGAAGCACATGATCATGCTAAGAGGTGTTTACAATGTCAACAACATGGGGACCTCATCCATGTTCCAGCTCAAGAGCTTCACCTGATCGTCACACCATGGCCCTTCTCACAATGGGGACTTGATCTTATTCAAAAAATCTCACCCACCTCATCCAATGGCCATAAATTCATTATCACTTCAACTGAGTACTTCACAAAGTGGGTGGAAGCCATACCCATGACCTATATCACTAGAAAGCAGATCTCAAAATTCATCTTGAACTATCTCATCTATTGTTATGGTGTCCCACAAGCCATTATCTCAGATAATGGGACACCCTTCAAGAATGAGGAGGTTCGTGACTTGTGTGAGAAATTCAAAATCCAACATCGCTTCTCCACCCCATACTATCCCCAAGGCAATGGCCAAGCAGAAGCCACGAATAAAACCATCCTCAAAATCCTCAAGAAAATAGTCAATGACACAGGTCGTGTGGCACTTGTAATCCCGCCCTCTAGGCTTATCAAACCAGCATCCGCACACCCACTGGTGCCACCCCCTTTTCCTTGGTGTACGAATCAGAAGCTATACTCCCCATTGAGATCGAGCTCCCATCCCTCAGAATATCACTACAAAATCTCATCACTGATGAAGAATATCGGGTTTCAAGATTAAATGATCTGGAATTACTAGATGAGAGATGCATAGATGCTTTGAATCATCTGCAAGTCTATCAAAATAGACTCAAACAAAGCTACAACAAGAAGATCAGAAGCAGGAGTTTCCAAGTAAGAGAATTGGTCTTAAAAGAAAATTAGAAGAATGTCCCAAATCCCAGCAGCAAAGGCAAGTTCGAACCTGATTGGTTAGGGCCTTTCATCGTCACAACAAGCTATAAATCAGGGGCATATCAGTTATCAACATCCGAAGGGGAACCTTTGCAGGAGCCAATGAATAGCTTCCATCTCAAAAAGTTTTATTCCTAATTCTTCCAAGGTACAAAAAAAAATCCAAAAAAAATAGAAAAAGTCTAAAAAAAATGGTTACTTCGGCGAAAACCTGGCAAACAGGTGTCTTGGTGACAACAAAAAAATCAAAAAATCAAAACATCCAAAAAAATTAGAAAAAGGATCAAAAAAATTGTCCTCTAGTGAAAACCACTTCGGTGGCACTTTGGGCAAGTACCTCGGTGAAAACCTGGCAAACAGGTGCCTTGTGTAAATAAGCACTTTTCATCCACCAGGACCTTTATGGCTTGATCTGCATCATCCATCCATTTCACTTCTATCATCCATCGCATTTAGATCTACATCCATCACACATCCACTCACATCCGCACCAATACATCCATCATGCATCCATTTTGCATTCATCTTGCATCCATAAATCATCAGAATTCTTCATATCATCTCACATGAATCATCATCATAATATAGATCTGTTAGTCTACGCATCTCATAAATCATCCATTGCATAATTACAACATATCACATCATCAATCTCATCCATCATCGCATCATATCATCATTTAAGTTGTTTAGGATAATATAGATTTGTTATTCTAAGCATCTTAAAATCATCTCATTTGCATCATCATCCATAACCATCCATTTTGAACCTCTTTATCGTGAGACCAACCCTCAAATTGAATCTTTTCGCTTGATCTCTCGAGGGGGCAATGTACCAGTGTACTTTCCGCTGGGGCATCCAAAAAAATAAGATATTTTTTTATCGCGGCAAGTTTATTCTTTGAACCAATGCAACAAGTACATTGCTTCAAAGAGGGGCTAAATGTAGACATGCAAAATTAACATTCTGCATTAATCAGGTTCACTCATCAACTGAACTAGATTTCACATTAGGTCCATTCATCAATAAATCAAGTTCACCTTCATTCACTTAGCAGGCAATTTCATTAATCTACATTTCCTAAGGTCATTTATTTAAAATCAAGCAAACATTATCATTAGCCTTTTAATAGATCAAACATCCATTTAAATCAAATCCTAAATCATATTCCATCATTTTCTAATTCAAATAAATAAAATATCAAAGTCCTAAAAGTCAACTCACCTAATCATCATTAAACTAACATAATCATCATTTATTTAATCTAACCATGATTAAATACTAATCTCACCACTTGCATTCTCTAGATATCTCCCTTGCACAAATAAATCAATTTTATTGATTTATTAAAAACCCTCATTTTCCCTCAACATGACAAGTTGATTTGTCCCTCCAACATTGCATTTATTGCTATTTTTCTTGTCCCCCTCTCAAAATTTATTGCAAAATTTGAATTCAAATTCTCCTTCTCATGGGCACTCTTCCCAAATCTTGCACAACCATTGGCCTATCATCATTTGACAAATGGCCTATCCTCATTAGTGGATCTTTAGTCCCACATTCACCATCTTGGCCAATCTATCATCAAGAAAATCTATAAAAGAAGGCCTTCATTCTCATTCATGGATCCACAACTTTTATGTAAGGTTACTCTCTTAATTTGAGAACTCATCTTACTCATCATTTCCATTGCATTTACATCATCTTGAGCTTTGATCAAGTATTGGGAAAGAGTCACTAGCACATGTGACACCAATCTAGTATGGAATAGGTAAGTTGTGGTTGCTTTCATAATGCTTTTAGTTTTTCATCCTTTGTTGCATTTTTGAAGCATTTGCAAGGTATTTCATAGAGGCATTTTGATAGATTTGTGAAATACTAACCCCTATATGAAGTTTAGTGTTTGCAGATTTTAATGGATGCCTACAATCTTAATTGAAATTTGTGTCCAATTTGCTCATTTGTGCTATGTGGAAATATAATATCCTTCGTACACTATTAGATTTATTAAACTAAAGTAGATGTAACAAACTAAAAAAATAAAAAAAATTAGTAGACTTAAAAGGGGGCAGAAATGGAAAGGATGGTGGATGTAATAGGAGTGTAGGATTAACTACTATATTTTTAGTAGACCTAAAAGAGGGGAGAAATCTAAACGACGATGGTTGACATAGGAGTGTTGTATGATTGACTTTAATAAAGTGTGCTATAAAATATGTTCTAAAGATTGGAAAAACATTTGTATTTTTGGCAATGGTATACAAATCTTAAAATCATCAACAAGATCTTTTATAAGCAATTGAAAAAAGAAGAGATTATTCTTTAAGTATTAAAATTAAAATCATACTTCATTAGAATAAATCAAGATTAAAGATGACGGAAAAAGCACATCTGGTTATGTATTTAATTTTGGGACTAGAGTTGTCTCATGGTCTTCAAAGAAGCAGCCAATAGTCTGTCTTTCATCAGCTGAAGCAGATTATGTGGCAGCCACAAGTGCAGTCTGGATGAGAAGAATTTTGAAAGAATTGCAAAATGAACAAATGGAGGCAACAAAAATTTACTGTGATAACAATTTAGCCATAGCTCTCTCAAAAAATCCAGTCTTCCATAAGAGAAGCAAGCACATTGATACCAGGTATCACTTTATTAGGAAATTGATTAACAATGGTATCATATTTTTAGAGTTTTGCAGATCAGAAGAGCAAAGTGCAGATATTTTCACAAAGGCACTGGGAAGAGATAATTTCATTTTTCAAAGAAACAGATTGGGCATGGTGGAATGTTTAAGGGGAAGTGTTGGAATGTAAACCCAACTGCTGCTGTCACCTCCAGCTACTACCGTCCTCCTACCTACCACTGTCCAAGACCCCTGCAGTATCATGTCTCATCTACACCGCTAGCCAGTCAACAGTGATACTATGGGAAACCATTTACGAAGCTACCAAAGGATATTTCGTAATACGGAAAATTGATATTTAATTTTTAATATTAAAGTAAAGGACACTTTATTTAATACATTTTGTTCAGGAAAAGTTAGTTAGGTAATTTGTAATAAATTTTATTTTGTGCCCTCCCTTCCATGAATGTTTTTCACGTGACTTTTAACTTTTACCTATATTGGTATATGCATTTTTACTTTGAAAGATAAGGCGAATGTGAACATACAGAAATTAATGAGCAACAACTCTGTGTTAAAGATATTATTTTCTATGAAAATTCCTTTGCCTTTTTCCTTCACAAGAGCTGATGGTGAGAACAGAACTTGAGGAAATATTATTGGTCCAACAAATTATAAGAAATTTTGAATCCCTACCGAAGTGTTGGGCACATTTAACCTTGATTAATGGAAAATTCACCGTCAATAATTCATCAATAATTCACCGTGGTTGAAAATTCACCGTCAAGTCTTTCATAAACTTTGATTTTATTAAAAATATTACTTTCGGTGAATTTTCGGCCATGGTGAATTGTTGGCGGTGAATTTTTCCACTATTACACAACAATTTGTTATAACTACTTTACATTAGTTTTATTCTTCAAAGGTATACCACTAATGGACCTAGAATGATGTTCTATAATAAATACTCTTAATACTTATGTTATGGTGGTCTCATAAATACATTATCAATCAAACCCTAATATGTTTTTTTTTAGTGATTATTGCCATCCTTTTCAAATAAATAAAGAAATTCTTTAAATACAACAACTAATATTATAAATTTATAGAATATGCATTAAATCAACTATAATAACTAGTGAAATAATAAAAAATAAGTATATTTAAATTTTGAATTTTAAAAAGAGGATATTAAATCTATAATTAAGTAAAGGTTTGCACTTGTAAACTTTATTTCACATAATACTTAAAAATCTAAAACATGAGGAATACATTTTTAAAAATTAATAATAATAATTTAGATATAAACTAAATTTGTATATAAGTAATTTTTTTTATATTTTAAATAATATAAATAATAATAAAAAATACAAGAAATATTTAGTCAATTAAAGAAATGTATATAATTTTTTAATATGGTACAATATATTTTTATATAGATGATATATTAAATATCTGTTTTCATATTAATTAGATAATAAAGGTAATTTAATGATAATGATAATTATAAATTAATGTAGAATTTAAATGTGTAAATAAAATAAAATAAAAATATGGTATTTGATTTTGATTTTAATGATGTTTTTTTTTTTGTTTAGATGTCAAATATCTATTTTACAATATTTATAATGTTTGTTTTCTATTATTGACTTAAAAATTCAATTAATCTATAGAGGAGAAGTGATCTTAGTAGTTGCGAGAATGATTTGATGCAAGATTCATATTCTTCTAAGTTCGATTCCTAAAAGATGCTAGGTGATGTGCTATAATAAATACTCTAATGATTTCATTATGGTGCTTTTATAAATGCTCTATCAATCAAATCTTATAGAAGATATTATTTTCAAATGAACAAGACTACAAATAAATAAAATATAATAAATAATCATCACCTAGTAATCATCACCTGTACTACGTTTACAAAGGTGCAAGATAAGAATGTGGCTTCGGCAGGGATTCAAAATTTCTTATAATTTGTTGGGCCAATAATATTTCCTCGGGTTCTGTTCTCACCATCAGCTCTCCTTCAAAACTGTTTTTTTTTAAATAAATCAATGGAAATTATTAGCAGGCACTACGGTGGTTCATTCATATTGAAGTAAATCCAGTAGAAACCAATCTACGACCATCCTATCTACCCGTGAGAGCTAGTCTTATCATATTCTTTTTAATGCTTAGAAGAACGACGCCATTTAGGATCTGGTAGATTTAAATTCGTAACAATTTTTATACAGGTAGAAACACAACGCAGTCACAGGAAGAGGTATATGCGCAAAACCTAGTCATGAGGAAAAAGACAAAGGCTTGTAGGGCTCCGGGCCTTCATGACTGGTCACAGGAAGAGGAATCTCCTCTCCAATCAACAGCTTCTCTGAATGCAGTGAAAGTGCATTCAGAAGGCGAAGGGCATTCCAACCAAATGCAAGGGCCTCCGATTGAAGAGATATCAGATTTGGCAAACCCAGAGTCTCCTCTCCCATCAACAGCTTCTCTGAATGCAGTGAAAGTGCATTCAGAAGGCGAAGGCCATTCCAACCAAATGCAAGGGCCTCCAATTGAAGAGGTATCAGATTTGGCAAACCCAGAATCTCCTTTCCCATCAACAGCTTCTCTGAATTCAGCGAAAGTGCATTCAGAAGGCGAAGGGCATTCCAACCAAATGCAAGGGCCTCGAATTGAAGAGGTATCAGATTTGGCAAACCCAGAGTCTCCTTTCCCATCAACAGCTTCTCTGAATTCAGCGAAAGTGCATTCAGAAGGCGAAGGGCATTCCAACCAAATGCAAGGGCCTCGAATTGAAGAGATATCAGATTTGGCAAATCCAGAGAGAGTGATCGGTGGCAGGTTAAAGTATATTTCATGCTTAGCTAATTCAAATAATCTGTGTGTACATTTTTGTGTTCTGCTTCTCTGATCTTAGACAAAAGTAAAGGGTGATACTTTATAGAATTAGGGTTTTATTCGAAAATCAATGCGTAGTTGTGTATTAATTGATGACTGTTTCTTTTTGCAGCCAGGATAGTCAGGTTAAGAATCACAACGCAGGTATATCATCCTTCTCTTTATAAAATGTCTGTTATTTCTTTTGGTTTGGCTACTGTACCCCCCAATAGATGTCTTTCTCTTGCTCGGGGTTGTGCTTTTACTGTATCAGAGTTATGAGATCTCCTACTCTTTAAACGGCTATGATTCTAAATTCTCTTTTTTTAGGTCATTATATAGAGACCGAACTAGCAAATGAAACAATTTATTGGATTAAAATGATATTTGTGCAGATGAAGGTGGAGTGGAGAATGTTAACCAGCCTCCTCATTATCGGATAAGGAAGATACCAAACATACCCAGATCCGTTAGGGATCATCTGAGAATAGCAAGAATGAAAAAGTAGGCCATATTGCTAGTGAGAATTTAAGACTTGATTTTGTATGCTGGACAAGGATCTGATACAAATGTTTGATTCGAAATGTTTTCGATCTTAACAGATTTGATTTATAACAGACTATAAGCTATCAGTTAATTGTGTATAACTCTGAAGCCATGTCTTGAATGCCTGCTCATTGAGACATGGCAGATAAATTGAGGTTTGAACTTGCTATCATTATTTGTGTTTTTCAATGGTTCAATCATTTTAATATATATCATTATCTGTGTTTTTCAATGGTTCATGTTATTAAAATTTTATGGATCAAACACTACTATTTCATGGTTCATGTTATTAAAATAATTTAATAGGTGACTCCGATGATTCAGTTACCTCTAGGCGAGATATAATTGCTCAGTTCATTTTATAGAATTTTTTTTTTAATTATATAGATATCTATATATATATTTTCACTCTTGATTCAAATATAAATCAGAAATTTGAAAATCACAGTTGCACAAAAAGATATATATAAATAACAGTATTTATTGACAGACTTCAACAAAATAAATAGCCCTCTTTATCTCTCTACAGTAGCAGCAAGGTTTAAAAGAGCCTTTTATCTTTAAAAGGAGCTTTTACATGACACATATTATTTGCTGCAGTCGAACAGAAATTAAATGAATTCTTGAAAACAAATTAGGTAAATAAAAAACAAGCTAATTAAAAAGAGAAAAGCTACCAGTTACTGCTCTTCAATAATAAACGTTCTAATTTTTCTTCTTTGATAATCAGTAGTGTGATTGTTTGACTGGTTTGTAAAATATTATTGAGAAAAGTTTTGGTGAAGATATTAGCAATTTGTTTAGATATACGGTAAAACTTCAATTCTATTTGTTCATTTTAAATTAAATATTAAATAAAATAATATTAGATTTTTTATGTGTTTCAATATAGTATGAATATAGGATTTTTTTCTTATTGCAATTGTGCTATTATTGTATGCTCTTGGAACAAGTATACATCTTGAAAGATCTTTCTAATCAATATGGCTTGACAACTGTGGATGTGGTAGCAATATATAGTACTTAACATGATGAGATAGCCAATATTTTCTTTGTTCTTACTACTCCAAGATACAATTCTAGATGTAAGTGATAAAACCCCCCGCTTGACATTTTTTATTAAAATTAATTTATTCCAAAATTTGTGTAGCACCTATATAATCTAATACTATTTTTTGAAGCATGCTAATGAGACTCATGTAGATCTTGCATGCACTAAAAGATTAAAGTCATTACATACATTATATTGGATCTAGTTATTGTGAGATACATGAGGCTCCCAACCAAGTTTTTATATAAAATAACATTTATCTTGGAACTTGCATATTTCATAACCAATTTCTCACCAAATGCTAAATGAGTTGAAACTATTATTCATGTCTTTATTCTAAACTCCTCTAAGAAATCTACTACATGTTGCATTTGAGAAATGAATATATATTTTGATTGCTATTGGACTTCCACATCAATAAAGAAATGCATTGGTCCTAGATATGACATTTCAAATTTATATTTCATTTTAAATTTTTTTTTTTCTAGTAGAATTTTACTATTACTTATATAAATAAGATCATCAACATAAAGATAAACAATAATAATTTCCCTATCAACATGTTTGTCATACATGGTTGGATTTAAATAACTTTTGTTGAATCCCTAATTTTATAAATATCTACCAATCCTTGCATACCAAGCATGAGGGGCCTACTTCAACTTAAAGATTTTTTTCGACTTGTAAACTAATTTCTTAACCTAGAGTTTCATAGGCTGTTGGTTGCTCCACATAGACCTTCGCACCTATTTAACCATTAAAAAGTGTCAATTTCCACATAGACCTTCACACCTATTTAACCATTAAAAAGTGTCAATTTCATACTATTTGACATGCAATCCACTTGCATTGTGCAATAATTGACAAGATAATATTTATGGTATCAAATTATGTAGCTGAAATGAAGGTTTCTAAATAATTTTCACGAAGTGTTTGTGCAAATCTCTTGGAAACTAATCTTATATTGTGTAATTTCATGGACTATCAATATGATATTTTACCTTATAAATATATTTGACATCAACCCATGTTTACCTTTGGAAAGATGAACTAATTTTTATACAATATTTTTGATAATTGGATCCATTTCTTCATTCATAACATCAAACTATATTTTCTAGTTACATTCTCATTCTTCACACACATATGGTTAAACATTAACATGACTAAGTAAATTAAAATTAATAGCTTTGTTCACATTAATACTTCTCTCATAAATTTCAATTAAGATTATTAACTTTCTTGAAGAACTTGGACTTGATACTAAACTTGCACTGGGATTGCATGAAGAATGCTTCGAGGAATAAGAAAACTTGGATTTGTGTTATTAAGAGAAATCAATGAACTTAAGCTTGGAAAAGTTGAATTTGCACTACTACTATAGATTGAAAGTGTACTTTAGTCTTTGGGAAGAGGAGGAACATTAAACTATTTGTATGGAACCATAATTATTAATACTTTTATTATACACTTTCTTGCCACTACCACAATCCTTCATCTACAACCACATCTTGTATAACAATCAATTTCTTTGTGATAGGATTACAAAGTTTATATCATTTAGCAACATTAGAATATCCAACAAGATACAAATTTGATATTTTTAATCAAAAAATTTCTTCTAAACTAGAATATATATAGTATTGACAATCAAACACATTTAAATGAGCCAAATAAATATTATGATCAATTGAATATTCTTTTAGAGTGATGTTTTGCACTAATTTTATTGATTAAAGATGCATAATACTATCTCTACTACTTTTTTCCAATAAAAAATTCTAAGGCTCATTGACTAGTGTTAGTGTAAATAGTGTCATTAGATAACTAGTTAGTTGTAATCAAATTCTACTTTGACCTATAATATGTTATTAAGTTTACTTAGGCTATTTAGAATTTTGTCTCACCTCATGTGGTTGAGACATGTTTCCTCACTTTGTGAGACACCTCTTACATGGTCACTTGATACTCACAAGAACACTTTTCATGTGAGTTAACAAGTGTTCCATAATTGGAAGGGTAGTTGGTCATTGTACTCAACTTGTCCAACTTCACTACCTTGCCTATATACTCAAGGTTACATTGTACATTCTACTAAAATCTTTTACCATCTCTTGATTATATCAATTAGGCTTTATAGTGTAGAAAAATGTACTCCTTTATATTTTCACACTTTGTTTGGGCCTCTTAATTAAAATGGACTTACTTATGCTTTAATTAGCCCTATTTTACACATACAAGCCTAATAAATTAATTTTTTTGAAAGGGAAACCCAACAACAATTAATGCCAACACATAACTGACGAGGGAGCAAACCTGAGACACAAAATAACACTCACAGAATAATATTTTATTCAAAAATATTGAACTCTTACATGCAGAGGATCTCAAATCCTCAAGCTCTGAGATACATGCAATTATAGACTTACATAAATTACCCAGATTTCCCCTTTCGCAGCATGCAAACTTCTTGCCCAAAAAGTTACCCAAAAATTAGAAACTAGCCCATAAATAGACCCTTTTTGGTTTGGAACCAAAAACAACATTCAAGATATGAGTTTTGGCATTTTGGCACCATAATTACAATTTAAAATTCAAGTTTAAATGCATAGTAAAAATTAGCACATTTCTAAAATATGTACCAACTTCTGAAAGCCATAACTTTTAATCCGACCGCTAGATCTTCAATGATAATACCTTTTCGGAAAGATCTTGAGAAGAAAATTTTCCACAAAGTAGGGCCTACGACATCTACTTTGGTTTATCCACAATTTTTTAGGCCAATCCAGGATCGTTTAGTGCCTCAAACTGAACTCGAAAGGTTTTTTAGGGAAAAAAGTAGAAACTAGAACTTGAATAACTTTCAAATCATGAATGATCTTGACCTAATTCTTTCACCAGATAGTGTATTTTTCCATCCTGAACCTTCCCATAAATTTTTGTCTTCCCACGACTTCAAATTCAAACCTGCTAAAAATAGCAGTTGAGTAGAAAAAACAAAAATATAGTTTTGAAAGTTGGAAACCCTTATTTGATGAAAAGGGTATCTAAAAATGCAAAAACATCTTCAAAAAGAAAACATTAGGAACAAAAATGGAAATCATCTATTTGGGTGATGCAAGATTGCCCTCACACCACTGGATGCTCCTACATCAGACACCCATCGTAATTTGAGAAGTGACCACGTCACATCTTAGATGATTGAGGAAAACCCAAATGGTCAACCTCTACCTCAGATAGCCAGGATGAATCTTCCATAGGCCTTCCTCTCCACTTCACCAAATATTCTTCATATTGCTTGTTTATGGTACTCCTTCCCACACGGCTATCTAGGATTTCTTGAATCTTCTCCTTTTCTGAAGTAGGTGCTGGAATGCCACACTATTCTATTGTTGGTACTTCCTCTGTGCCACATTCATGATACTTTGTCAAAGCTGAAATATTGAACACAGCGGAAATGTTGACTCCATCTGGCAACTCTACCTCATATGCATTCCCTGATTCATGCCTCTTCACAATTTTACAGGGACCAAACTTTTTCATCTTCAGTTTGTTATAGGTTCTCACTGGAAACCTTTATTTCCTCAAGTGGACCATCACTTCATCACCAATCTGAAACTCCTTATATCTCCACTTCTGATCTGCCTTAGCCTTATACTACATATTCATCTTGTTAATATGTTCTCTGAGCTTCTCATGTATATTCTTGATGTGCTCTCCAAAGTCTTCGGCTTCAGCACTTGTCTTCTTTTTTTGGACCATCTTTCTCAATTCTGGAGCGATCCTGGGATTGCCTCCATACACAATCTAGAATGGTGATCTCCCAGTGCTTCTGTTGACATAATTGTTGTAAGAAAATTCTGCCTGGGGAAAGATCAAGTCCCATCCCTTGGGTTTATCTTCTACCAAGCATCTTAGTAGGTTACCCAGACTTCTATTCACAACCTCAGTCTGCCCATCAATTTTTGGATGGTGTGCAAAACTGAACTTCAACTCTGTCTTCAACTTTTTCCACAAGGTCCTCATGGGTCTTCTGGCATGGGATGAAATGTGCCATCTTCGAAAACCTATCAACTACCACAAATACTGAATCATTCCCTCTATGTCCTTGGCAAACCAAGAAGAAAAGTCCATACTTATATCCTCCCATGGCCTCTCTGGTATAGGTAAGGGCTGATACAACCTAGTATTTTGGCTCACTCCTTTAGCCATCTGACATACCCTACAACTTTGCACAAAATTCTTCACATCTTGTGATAATTAAGGCCAATAATAATGCTCACTGATAATGGCAATGGTCTTATCCTGACCAAAATGTCCTGCCATTCCTCCACTGTGCTTCTCCTTTATTAGGTTCTCCCTCATGGAACTCCTTGGAATACATAATTGGCTTCTCTTAAACAACATGCCATCCTAGATTATGAAATCCAGCCACTTCGTCCTATCAAGTGTAACAGGTTCCTTGCAAGCTTTCCAAGCCTTCGCAAAATCAAGATCTTCAGGATACAGTGTCTTGAGTTAATTGAACCCAACCACTTCAATTTGCATCTCTGTCAACAATGTTTGCCTCCTATTTAAGGTATTTGCAACCCTATTTGACTTGCCACTCCTATGCTTTAAAACAAAGGTATGACTCTACAAAAATTCTACCCATTTCATATTCCTTTGATTTAACTTTCCCTGACTACTCAGATACTGTAATGCTTGATGATCAGTAAACAAAACAAATTCCTTTGGCAACATATAATGTCTCCATTTCTTTAATGCTTGAACTATTGCATAAATTTTTTGATCATACACAGAGTACTTTCTCTTTGCATCATTTAACTTTTCACTAAAATAGGCAATGGGCTTACCTTCTTGGCTCATCATTGCTCCAATGGCATAACCACTGGCATCACAATCCACCTGAAACACCTTGTTGAAATTTGGGAGGGCTAAAACTAGTTTCTCTGTCACCTTCTACTTCAACAAATCAAAACTCTTCACTGCTTTGGTGCTCCACTTGAACTGTTTTATGTCCCCTCTCATTGTTTCAGTCAGGGGTGCACAAATACTACTGAAGTTTCTAATGAACTTGTAAAAACTGGCCAAAGCATCGAAAGATCTCACCTCAGTAGTAGTTCTTGGGGTAGGCCATTCTAGAATAGCCTTCACCTTCTCTGGGTCCATTTTGAGACCTTTTGCTGAGTCAACAAACCCAAAATACACTAACTCTTTCTTCACAAAACTATACTTCTTTAGATTAATCAACAATTTCTCTTCTCTCAACTTTTCAAAGACTCTACGAATATGCATCAAATGCTCACCTAGGGACTTACTGAATATTAAAATATCATCTAACTACACAATGACAAAATTCCCTAAAAACTCTTTTAGTACCTCGTTCATGAGCCGCATGAATGTGCTCAGTGCATTGGTTAGCCGAAAAGGCATGACTAACCACTCATACAGGCCCTCCTTGGTCTTGAAGGTAGTCTTCCATTCATCACCCTCTTGAATCCAGATCTGGTGATATCCGCTCTTCAAATCAATCTTCGTGAAGTACTGTGCTCCACTCAAACAGTCCATCAAGTCATCCATCCTTGGAAAGGGAAATCTGTACTTGATTGTTATCTTATTTATAGCTCTGGAGTCTGTACACATTCCCCACTCCCCATCCTTCTGTGGTGCTAGTACTGTAGGTGCTGCACATGAGCTTAGACTCTCTTGCATCAAACCCTTTCTCAACAAATCTTGAACTTGTTTGTTCAACTCCTCATTTTCTGCAGGAGTCATTCTATGAGCTGCCTTATTTAGCAAACTGGCTCTAGGGATCAAGTCAATATGATGATTGGTCTTCCTCATCAGTGGTAAACCCTTAGGTACATTATTAGAAATAATCTCCTAAAACTCATCCAATAGTCCTGAAACTTCTATTGGCACCTTCTGACTATCTTCCTTGTCCATTCTTGGAATCAATGCATAACACATACGTTCATGCTTCATGCCTTCTAAATTTTTTTTTCCATCAATAAAACAAATTCTTTCACTACTGCATACATTTTCTTTGTCCTTCTTCAAGGGTTTCAACTTATGACGGACTCCATCCTTTGTCAGGGAATAAGTGTTTGCATGGCCATCATGTACAACATGCCTCTGAAACTACCATGGCCTCCCCAACAACATGTGACATGCATCCATGGGGATGATATCACAAACTACCTCATCACGATAGCTTTTGATCTTGAACTTCACCAGGCACTGCTCATTGACCAAAAATTTGTGGTCTTTCTGCAACCAGGGAATTTGATATGGATGTGGATACCTTTCCCTTTTCAG
>VDFB02025878.1:0-21261 GCA_007258455.2 Sequoia sempervirens
TGACATAGGGGGCCCATCCATGGACTCAACACAAATAGAGGAATGGAGAGGAAATATCAACCAATAAACAAGCATAGTGAGAGTAAGTGGATGCCACATAGGAATTAAGGTAGAATAGGAATAGTGGAAGCAAGTAGTTAAACAACTAAATCATGAACTTTGTGGGATTTAAATAATTGATCCATAAGTGCCTCCCATGCCTAGAAGGGACAATTATGGGAGTGGAGGAGTGTAGCTCTGACTCCCGTAAATTAGAAATTGAACTCTCTCAATACATAGTAAGGTGGCAGGGAAGGGAACAACATCACCAAGTAAAAGAGGATAACTTATAGATAATACAGTGAAAATTAAATCTAAATGCCCTTGTAATTGATAAACTAAGACTAAGGCCAATCATTCACTTGTAAATAACCTCACTAAGTAAAGCCTTTTAAAAATATAAGTCCACTAGGATAAATGTGAAGGAGGTGTAAATAAATTTTGAAGAACTAGACTCCACCTTTAGGAAGTGACCTAGAGTATTACCAATGGCCTTAGAGGTTTATTTGCACTAGAATTACAAGGGTAGATAAGGTAATATTACCCAAATTGGTATTAAATCAATACAATATTTTAGGGGTTGAAAGAGGGATATTACATATGAGTCAAGAGAGGACGAAATCTCCACATCGATGAGTGGAGTCCAATGCTCAAAAATATAATATTATAAATATGGTAAAGTGGGACATATATGCCTAAATCTAAAAAATTAAACCCTTGTTCATGAAGAAAATTTATTCTCAATCACTTCCTACCCCTAAATAGCCACAATAGTGGTCACAACATAAGGAAGATGCATGTTTTTTCTAAGGAGGCTTGGAGGGATGCACAAGGGTGGTTATTGAACACTACCTCCACATATGTGAGAAAGGTAGCAATGCAAGAAATTCTAAACCACACCCATATGCTTAGTAGGTATCGTGTAAATTCCACCATCTAGAGTAGACAACTCAACATTTCCCTACAGTTTCCCATGAGAATCATCTACATGTACCTTTAACTCCATTGTGAGACTAGTAGTTAATGCAATAGGAGGATTAGATGCCCTCATGGGTAGACAGACCCATTTGGAAGTGTGCATGACAAGGATTTTGTGACCATATATGCCACACACAATGCCAAGTGTAGGCCCCTTACAAGTAAACAAACATCCCATTATCACAATTATAGCAAGGATATTAATAAAAGGAGTTGAATCTTCATTCCCTAATAAAACCCATAGAAAATCCACTAGTATGAACAATGTATCTAGAAACAAAATATCCAAATCCACCACCAAAATATATACTCTCAAGTTAGAAACCTGACAATCAACACCATCAAGCAATAAATCACCATATGAAAACCCAAAAGACAGCAAGAGTTAGTGGGATGACATCATTATTTTTAATGTATTTTTAATTTTTAATTTTGCTTTCCCTTCATTGAGCATTGATGTGGAGCAATGGTCTAGTAGAGTTATGTTACTTTGTTTCCACCTCTTGACTAATAAGGGGGGAAGTAGTTCTTCATGATTAGTCAATAAATTATTTAATAATTTTAATAGATGTTATATATGTTAGAAAAGTAAAAGAAAAGTGGAGTCATCTAATATATGGTTGGGTAGTTGGTCATCAGTTGAGGATCCAACTAAGGGCTATAGGTACAAGGAATCATAAGGATGATGGTCATTATAGTTAGGTGGTGAAGAAATTTTCTCGTACTAAATGTGGTAAATCAGCTTAGGGGCATGTTGATTGAGGACTTTTAGTATAATCTTGTTAGGTAATGTTAGGAAGAGGTAATGGATCTTCATATTGCAAGAGATGGTGGAATAGGGAACTAGATGTTCATTATTGATACATGTTGTGCACCCAAAAGTGTGATATAAAGGCTTAGGTACTAGAAGGATGCATACATGTATTGACATTGGTTGATTTGGACCAAGAGATCAAATATTGATTTTATAGATTGGCCAGCTTAGTCAAATTGATTGATACTCCAAATCATTTTTTGGTCCCTTTTAGGCCAAGGAGGGTTTTAGTAGATTTATAATTCAAAGTGTTAATTTATAAAATTTATATAATATTATTTATAGTAAAAAATTTATTGTTTGTGTTGGATAGTTATTAACTAATTCTTAGGAAAAAAGTGATTGTAAAGATAAAATTGAAAGTGTTGATAAATATAACTCATATGAATAAAATCAAACATAATATAATTTTTGTGCTCTAATATTATTTAGAATGTAATATCTTATTTTATTTATGTGTTTGATGTTAGAGCCCATGATTAAACTATAACGATTTAATTGAACCATGATATTTTCCAATACTTTCTTTCAAATGTTAGACTCTAGGTCTTTAATCTCAATAGAAATTTTTTTCACAAGAGGATTGATGAATTTTAGTATAATTGTGTTAGGTAATGTTAGAAAGAGGTAATGGATCTTCAAGTTGTAAGATATGGTGGTATAGAGTGCTAGATATACATGATTGATACATGTACACACAAAAATGTGATACAAATGCTTAGGTATTGTTGGAACTGTAAATTTCTAATGATTTTCATGTTGTTCATACCCATGCATTTATCAAACGAGTCCCACCACGAACACATTTTGCTCACATTTTGCCCATATTTGCCCCATAAAATCATCTATGTCTGAGTATTGTACTTTCTGGTTCCTATTAGCGTGAGATAATTATGGTCTCCCTGACCCTTAATATTTTTTTTCTTGTAAAACGTCTATGTTGCCTATCGGAAAGACGTTTCTGATGTCTTGGTGATTGGATTTCATTTGTTGGTGGCTTTCGGCAGGACTTCTTCATAGTTTTGGCGACAAAGGATACACAAATTGGCAAGAGTTATACCATCGGGATGTGGTCTTATCGATTTCAATATGTCTCGCCGACTAACAACAGAAAAGGCATATCGGCGAAAGAAATCATTTTCGAAAGGATGTCATAGTGAACATAGTGTGTCTTACCGATTAGCTCATGTGGACTTACTTCGGCTAGAGTCATGGTATTCGAGATGAGGTCTTGGCGAGACCTTATTGTCTCACCGACTAGAAATTAAAGGAGCTCATCGGTGAGAGATTTTCTTCAGAGTATGGTCTTGGCGAAGTGCAGGGGGTCTCACCGATGGAACACAAAGGGGACTTTGTTGACATGAAAATTGAATTGTATCAGTGACTCAGGATGAATAAAGGGCTTTCGGTGAAACATAATGTGGTCTACGAGAGGTCTCCTCGACATCACAGGGTCACGGCGAAAGCAAATGAGGAAAAGGAAACGCTACTCGGTAAGAAAACTGCTTGTGTCTTAGCGATTGGAAAGAACATGACATGTGAGCTCTCGGTGTGATATGAGGTTTTTGATTTGATTTCTCCCCAACGGTAGAGGGTCACGACGAAACACAAGGAACACAGGATGACTGGCGATACAATTGCCTTCGGCATAACTATCAGGATGTCTCAGCGAATGATTAACAAAGACTCAGTTGCTATGGCCGACATGTGAATTTCTAAATACAGTTGCAAGCCGACATGGGATTTGCCTGAATACTACGGTTGGCCGACATTGGAATATGAAGCGATGTGTTTCCTGATGCTGGTGTATAAATATGCATTCCCGATTGTAAATGAAGAAGGAGATTTTTAGAGGAGATACAGTAGGTAGATTAGGAATGGATACAGTAGAATAAAGTTCTCATATCAGAGACTATGTTGCATGTTTTTCAAATGGTGATTTCAATGAAAGTGAGTTGGTGTGGCAATTTATTTCTGGTGTCAATTGTCTATTGAGTTTATTGAAAAGTATTGCTAAGTTGTCTCCAAGTTGATTCTTTCTAGTTGTTTGAATTGATATAACAATTTTATTTTCAATTTATTAGTGCACATTTGTTGTATATGTTGGATTAATTGATTGGTTCTTTCAAGGAGAGATTAAATCCTTTTGGTTGATCACAATAATCAGGGAGATTCATCTAGATTGTTAAAGTAGAGCTTAGTAGTCATAATCTTGCATGTTTATACAAGTTGTAAACAAAACATATGTCAACAATTTGAATTTCTGCCAGAATAAGTTGCCCACTTCTGTTTCATTCGACTCCACATACCCAATAAGGCACTGGTCTCTGCAATTTCATCATTTGGATTCATTCAGCTTCTTTACATCTATTAATTGAACATATTAGGATTTAGATTAGAAGATCGCTATTGCTATTTGTACCAAGTTTGAATTCATTTGTTCACTTCCATCTGCCATTGTCGACAAATCACTACAAGAAAGATAATCATAAGTCAATTCTGCTCAATTCAAGTAGGTACACCTGCCTAGGTCTGGCAGCACCTGAAGAGTAGAAGGTTGAAAGCTTTTGACCTTGTCTATTACCCTAAAACATACCAAGAGATTGGCAGCCTCTTGAGGCATCTTGCCTGCGTTTTTGAGAGCTAACAGGTACTACGAGGATGCATACATGTGCCAACACTAGTTGATTAGGACCAATAGATCAAAGATTGATTTATAGATTGATTAGTTGAGTCAAATTGATTGATTTTCCAAATCATTTTTTTGTCTCTTTTAGATGAAAGAGAGGTTTAGTAGATTTATAATCTAAAGTTTTAATTTATAATTATATAATATTATTAGTTTAATAATTTATTGTTTTTGTTGGATAGTTAATAACTATTCTTATCAAACATAAAATTGATTTGTTTGATAAAGATGATTAAATAATATAAATTTTGAGTTCTAAATATATATTTTATTTTGTTAACGTGTTTGATCTTACAACCCAAGATTAAACTAGGTTGGGCTTATCCATCACACACTAAGCTCTGACTTTCAGTCAAAAATTTGTATTTGTCTCTTGTATCTGTTTCTTCTTTTTGGCGTCACTATTATGGTGAAGTTATGAGCAAGTGCAAAAAAATAAATTGATATTGAGATCATACACAGTGAACAATAGAGTGAAAGACTCTCTAATTGAACATCCACTGAAGGGATTTTTCACTTAAAAATACTCTTTAAAATTTTAAATATCATCTCAACGATAGATAAAGCGCCCTATATTATAGTAAGTTTATATAGTTTCTTTTCATTTTATTATATAGGGTAATTTGAATAATATTTTGTAAAATTTATGGAGTAAAAACACTCTATATTACAGTAAGTATATTTACTTTGTTTTTAATTTTTAAAATTTAAGATCTATATATATATATATATATATATTCAAGTTTATTTATTTTAAAATGTAATTTGAATATTAATTTATAGTTTATGAGATTTCACTTGAATTTTTAAATGGTTTTTCATTTTGTCAATCAAGAGATTTTCATTAAGGTTAATTATAATGAGTTGTTTATTTTTAATCATGATATATATGTGGATAAGTATGATTTTTTTTTAGTAGATAGTTAGTTTTTGAAGATATTGTTAATGCCACCTCTTCAATATAATCAACTACATCTTTTTATGATCTTTTGCTCAAAAATCTCTTATGTACACAGATTCTTTATAATATTGGTACTATGACTGTCTCTTCTTTTTACATGGTGCATCTTCTCTACCTAGTCAACCTTGCTCTTTCATTTTCCCTTCATTCTCTCATATTGAGGTAGATCCTCTCATAATTCCTACATCTATTGTTGTTACTTCTAGTGTGACCCCTACCTCTTATGTTTCTCTAATACCTTTTCCACCTCTTCTTCTACAAGTGAACCACTTAAATCCCACTAGTTCCATTCCCGCTTTTGTGCCATCTAGTGTTCTATTGCTATTGATATTCCCTCATCTCATTGTGTTAGTGTTTCACCTTCCTCACACATATCTTCTATACCTTCACACCCTTCCAAGTTGAATATGGTAATCACAAGAAAGAATCTAAACCTAAAACTAATCAAATGCCTACTACTTCTAACATTGTTTATTTTAAGCCTCAAACAAGTAAGAAATTTACAAAGTTGAGTGAAACTCTAGATTATTTGCTCCAAACCCTATTGAATGAAAATTTGATTACTCATTCCCTTATTCATCTACTCAAACTATATAGAGGGTTACATAAGGAATGAAATGAGTACACTTTTTTAATTATTATATTGCACAAAAACTTACCACAAAAAAAACTCAATAAAGCACAATCAATGTATTTTTAAAAATATAACATCACCATAGAAATGGCGTAGAAAATGCATGATTAGTGTTGTTATAATTTTTCATTTTAAGAAGCATAGAAGTGTAAATTCAAATAAGGTAGTTGATGTAATAAGTATGAGACAAATTTTTTTGATAGGTATGACAATAATGGTTGTTGGATTTGAAGAGTTGAAATATTTGTATGGAGCTAGTCCTAATTATGTGGAAGCATGGAGAAAATGTAGTGAACCAAAAAATATAGATAGAAGTCAGTGACTTGATTATTTTATTTAAAATGAGATGTTCTTGAAGGGTAATTAGTTGTGCACTTATAAAATCTCAATGAGGGAGAATTGATCAAGGATAAGCATAATGGTAGTTTAACATAACATTTTAGAGTAGATAAGTTTATGGAATTAATGAATTACAACTATTTTTGGTCATAAATATAAAGGAAATGAGAAAATTCATTCAGTATTGTAAGACATGTCAAGTTACAAAGGGGGAAGTCAAAGTTTATTGGATTATATCAATCCTTACCATTTCTCGAAAGGCCTTGAGAAGATGTAAGTATAAGAAGATAAAAATTAATAGGATAATTCAATAAGAGGAAGAATGAGTGGTACAAATATCCATGCAATATACTTATTAGATTGATTTAAAGGCCCTTTTTCTTGATGGTCAATGCACCATGTAGGATTAAGAATATGGAAAGTCTTGTGACAAAGAATATAGGTAGATAATTAAAAAAATTGCCACTAATCTTTCTGTACTATATGATGGAGTACACAAAATAAAATGAGATACTTCTCATGAAGGCCCTTCAAAAATAAATAGAGTCAAAACTATGAAAAAAATTAGAGACACAAGCACCCAATTTGGAGAACTCAAGGAAATCACTTTTGAAGACAACATTAATTTATTATCCAAGGAACTTGGTAGGAAGCTAGCAACTTGTAAAATTTCATTGGTAGTGGTTAGATTTTTTGTCCTATTCTTATTCTTATGTTGTGCATTTGTTAGCCCTATAATGACCAATTGGTTCTCTTTCATTTTTATTTTTTTCTATTTTATATGTCATTAGAGTAGTTCCTCTAACATCTTGGTTGCTACTATGTAAAAGGGTAAAGTCCTCATTTAATACTATTTTTATCAATATAAAAAATAATGTGAGTAGAACCTATAAGAAGATTTATAGGATTTGAGAGCTAGCTCCCCATCTATCCTAAGCTAATACTGAATTTGGTGTATGGGGGGTGAAAAGGAGGAGAGATTGCAAAAATACATTTAAGCATAGTAAAGGCTTATATGACACATTAATCAATAGAAACATGTACACATAATAGCTAAATATAAACAAAGATAAGATTACAAATATTTAAGATAATATCTTGCTTACTATTAATTTCATTAATCAATTAATCAATTAACCATTATGTATAAATACAAGTCCTCTAAAAACATACATAGAGGCTCCTGTATGTAGAAGAAAAGAGAGAAAAGACTATGCTAGCACATCATACCATACATAGAGGCTCCTCTAGATGTAGAAGCAAAGAGAGAAAATACTATGCTAGCACATCATACTCAAATGTTCAATTTTAACACTAGAATATAAAAATAAACCTTAACATCATGCTTGAATAACTTAGCTATACAAAGTAATAATTAAAATGGCATTCGGTGGGAAGCAGCAGTGGGGTGCTATTTTGAAATTTTCAGATGAAGCAGACGCGGATGAAGATGACCCCGACCCGGACGGTGGTTGTCTTCGACCGCTGCTTTCTTGGGTTGTGCTTCTGGAGGGGCTGGTTCTAGCATCTACACAGGTGGATTACTGTAGATTGGTCCTTGGGGGTGGGGCTATTGGTGTTCATGGTGCAGGGTACTGTGCTTGGTCTCCTGCTCGAGTCGGCTTTGATGACTGCGGTGGCTAGAGATAGTTCTTTGGCTTTTGCATTGTTGGATGCCTTCTCTGTGTCTCCCCTGCTGGTTCTCTTATGTGGTGCTACAGGTGGGGACTTTGTTGATGCCCTAGGTTGGGGTTTTGTAGTTGCTAGTGCTGTTGTTGCTTTTGATGGATATTAGAGGGAAAGTTTGTTTCCCTTTGTGTTTTCTGGTGCTGGGTGGTTGCCCCCTCCACTTTGTTGCCCCCTGTAGGGTGTGTGGGGTTGCTTGGGCTTCCTTGAATTTTTTGGGTTGAAGAAAGGGCTTATTTTTGGTTTTTCTCAGTGTAGTAGGATGGCTTGGGGGCTTTATTTGTTGGACCTTTCTTCTTCTCACTTCTTCTGGGGTGTTCGTTGCTTCTGTGCATTCTTTGTGTGGTGGCTTGTAAGTATGGTTGCGGCTTCCTTTTGGATGGGAGTGTGGGTTTTCTTGGGCTTCCTTGGAGTTTTTGGGTTGAAGAAGGGGCTTATTTTTTTTTCTACTCGGTATAGTAGGATGGCTTGGGGGCTTTAATTGTTGGCCCTTTCTTCTTCTCATTTTTCCTGGGGTGTTCTTTGCTTTTGTGCTTTCTCTGATTGATGGCTTTCCTTTGGGGGTTATGATAGCACAGTTGTGGTTTCCAAAGGGCAAGTGGATTTCATTGCCTATTATCCTAGTTTGGAGACTGTTTTGGGATGTTGGCTCATTTGGTGGAGTGGTTATGCTGCTCAAATTTGGATGTTTTCTTCCCTGTGCTCTGTTGGATTTTGTGTGGACCTGTGCTGGCATTACCGAAAGTTTTTCATGTTGAGAGAAGGGGTCTTTCTTAATCCCGTGTTCATGGTTTTCCCCTCGTGTGCCTTGTTCTTCATTGGTGGTTGGGGGTTGATGCATTGGTTGGACCATGCTGTGAGTATGAAGTTGGTGCTAGATTAGCTTTGTTCTGTGCTGAAGGTTTTGAGGGTTGGGTGGTTTTCAAAGATAGTTTTGAAGACCCAGCTGTTATCGATGTTGTTGCTTGCTTTGGTTTTCCTTCTCACTATAGTCCCTTCCTTCTCTCTAAATACTTGGTCTTCTTTTGAGGTGAAGACCTCTCCTTTGGAGGTGGAGTCCTCTCCCTCTCGGGTTGAGGTGTGTTCTGTGGTTGAAGGTCTCTTCCTACTTTTCCCATTGAGGGGATTCCCATTTCTTTTGAGGTGTAATGGTGGTTTGTAGGAGTGTTGTGACTGTGGTGGGTGGGAGGATCTGGGTTTTTTCTCCTATAGAGGTGGAGAGTACAATTGGATTTTATGGAAAATGTTTGGAGCCTTGCGTTCTTGTGATGACCTCTTCTATAGAGGGGGAGAGGGTTTGTTGTTGGGTAAGGTTTTGTCGACTTTTGGGGTTTTCTTTCTACAAACCTTTGACTTAGTTGTATCTACCAATGGTTTCGAGAGACCAATCTACTTGAGTGACTGGCTTGCTATGGCTATTTGTTACATGCTTCTCTCTTGGGTTTAAGGTCCCTGCCAAAACCTGGTTGTATTAGGTTGTTAGTCCCGTCAAAACCAATGGGTTCTAGATCCATGTAAGATCTTGGTTCTATGTTGGGCAACTGGTTTTGGCTATTGGTTTGTCTTTGTTTTGCTGTGGGGTTTTATTGACTTCTCTTAGGCAGCTTGACCATCCTTGTTTGGGTTTTGGGTCCCTTCAAAACTTGATGGTTTCGGGTCCATTCAAAACCCATTTTTTCTCCTTATCAAAAACTTAGCTATACAAAGTGTTATCTTCTAACCTAAGAATGGGCAAGGTAATTTTCTAAAAATTGGGGCTAAAAGGGGATTAAAAGTGACCAATTTTTTTTCTTGAAAACAAATAAAGTTGAACTTGGATGAATAATTTGAGATGTATACACTCAAAATTTAAAGATATAATAAGAATACGAATTTTAGTACTCTTAGTTTAATTTTAAAACTGTACTAAATATTTTTTTAAAATGGTTAAGATTAAGGATATGAAATATAACATAGTGTTTGGTGTTTGCCCCATATTTTTTGTTATATTAAGTATTTTTAAAAACCATTTCATAGAAATATGACCAAGTGTGTGTTGGTTCCCAAAACCATTGCTCCACTTCCTAGAACATATTTTCACTTTCAAGACCAATGGTGTCATCATGATAGTGAAACTTGCTCATCCACAAACCATGGAGGGTTGAAGGCCAACATTACGAAAGTTGGTTTAATCTCCTACTCTTTGAGCTTAGCTTAGACTCAAGAGGATATTCCTAGAGATTTGATAAACAAAGTGGATAAAAAAATGGCGATAGTTAAACCCAACCTATTGACTTGACTTCAAATATTGTCACTCATCACCAAGAAAAACTAGCGATCTTAAAACCTCTATATAGTTAATTTCATCACCATTGTAATGAGTGTAAGGTGGAAGCAATCCACATAGACCACAAGGTAATGTGACAAACATAATTTATATAAGGTTGTACCTTGTTTATTGTAGAACCATGGGCTACTTGAGAGTTGTGACTAAATTATAATTATTAGCATAATGCTTTATTCTTTTTAATTATTTCATTGAGTTAATACATTCCCAATTTGGTGCCTATCAATGGATAGTGCCATCGCTAATGGGAAGAAATTTAAAGAAGCTAAGCACAAAATAATTGATCAAAGCATGAAAATGTAATCAACTTCTAAGTATTATAGATAAAAGCATACTTAGTAATCCATTATTGAGTAGTATATTTCTCATTGTAAATACAAAAGATCATTACAAATATTGTAATAGTTGGAAAAAAATTGTCACATTTAGCAAAAATGTTGTCATAATATTAGGGATAAAATTTGATAATCAAGCTTGGCTATTAAGAAAATTATTTCTGAAGTTTATTAATTTAAAGTAACCTTACAAATACCATAGATAGATTTCACAATATTTGATCTTATTATTGACTCATGGATACTTATAGGAAGATCACCCCTTTCTTTCCTCATCAAATGTTGCATTTTAAAAGAAACACATTTCATATACCATTATTCCTCTTTCATGATGTCTATACTCGCTTGGACTAAACTTTAGTCATGATCCCTTGCATCATCCTAGTTGTATGGGGTTGACATATCTCTTTCAAAAATAAAAGTAAAAACATGTAAGTTGAAATATATTGCTCTCATCCATCAAACCAAAAGAAAATCAAAGAAAATAAATCCACCAAAAAATGATATTAATTCTACTTAATTGATATTTATTGCTCCTTTTCCCATTCCACTAATTTTCCCTACAAGTCACTCTAGGTTCAAAATACCACTCCAAAATCTCAACAATCAAGTTCTTCAAAATCACAAATATTGGTTTAATGGTTTACCTTTCCATAATGTTATCAAGAGGAGGGCTATATAAAGAAGGTGAATATTATTGTAAGGAAATGCAAAGAGTATGTTATGATTTTTGGGGTATCTTACTATCTTTATTATATGTGGATATTATCAAATTGTCCTCTGATCTTAGACTAAAATTTCTTCACACACACACACACACCAAAATCACCAATTCATCAATTACTCACAACCAAGTAACATCATCCAAATTTCATCATGGTAGAAAGTTACATAAGAATCTCAACTTCAACCATAAATAATTTTTTAAAAATCCACTATGGTAATTACTTATTATTTTGTAATATATGTAACATTGAAAATAAAATATTAATCATTTAGAACTCCAAAACTTCCATTTTCGAACAATTTGTAAAAAAGTAGTCTTAAAACCTAAATAATATGGCCCCAACCTATCAATTATGTTCCTAATACTTTTTCATGGTAGAGATTTGTAAATTATGATCTTGAACCATAAATTATGGCTCTAACATGGTTTGTGTTTTCATAATTTTTTTTCCAAATCCATTCATTAGGTTGTCCATTAGACTTTGGTCAACTTGCAATTTTAACTTGACCTTGAATACACTAGGAGTAATTAAAACAAATTCCAAAATTAACTCAATCACAAATCTTGATATGTCAAACATAAATTTACCAAACGAATAGATGTTCCAACAAATTCAATGAATACTACAACTAACAACAAATCAACTTCAATCATTCAAATTGACACAAATCCATCTTTTAATAATAAAAACAAATATAAAAAAGAATTGCATAATTTCCAAAACCACTTGCATAATTAAAATATATATATCATAGTATAATTAAACATCAAATCTAAAACAAAATAGTTATTTATTTATCATATACATTAATTTACATAATTATTTATTATAACTATTTAAAATATATAAAATATTTAATCCTATAAATAAAGTGTTTTTACTCCACAAAATTTACAAAATATTATTCAAATTATTCTATAAAATAAAATAAAAATAAACTAAATATACTTACTATAATATAAGGTGCATTATCTATCATTGAGATGATATTTAAAATCTTGAAATTTTAAAGAGTTTGGCATACGTCACTTTTAAGTGAAAAAGCCCTTCACGGGACGTTCAATAGGAAAGTCTTTCACTCCAATGAACACTGGGTATGGAGATAGATTCTCCATATCAATTTAGTTTTTTGCACTTGCTCTTAACTTGAAAACTTCACCGTAACAGTGACGCCAAAAAAGAAGAAACAGAAATAGGAAATGGGCACGGATTTTTGACCGAAAGTCGAGCTCAGTGTGTGATGGATAAGCCCAGCAATAGAGATTTTTTCGCAAGACTTGTGATTAAATGAAATATTTATGATCAAAGATTTGATTACATTTATGGGCATTTTATTGATGATTATATTATTTTGATCCAATGCACCAACATCTGACTTGTTCAAATCAATTTAATAATGTCTGATAATGCATGTCAGATGACAGCAAATTCTGAAAATATAATCAATATGTTAGATCGATTGTCGTGACATTCATTACAACCAACTAAATTATTCTGTTGAATTAATTGAGAGGATATGTGAGGCATGCTGATTACGACAGCATCATCAACTCTTCTTATTATAAAAGATGTTTTTATTGTCGAGTTAGGTAGGTAATTCAAAACTGGAGATGCTTTTACTTAGGAACGACAGCAAGGGTGAGAAGTGGAAGTTTCTATTAAAGAATTCGCTTGAGGCAAAAGACATGAGAGAGTTCAATAGTGGATAGGCTCAAACGCCACATATTTCTCTTGGTATCAGACAACTGGAAAATTTACTGTTAACAATTCATTGCGGATAAAATTATCTAAATGATAAATTCACCTCAAGAAAAATTCATCATATTAAAAGTTTGCCATTTCCATGACGGTGAATTACTGGCGGTGAATTTTCCTTGAGGTGAATTTGTCATGGCAGTGAAATTTCCCCGGTGAATTTTCTGGTGGTAAATTGCTGACACTGAATTTTCCTAAAGCCATTTATCTTACACTGATGAGGTGCAAGAGGTAAATGGAGCTCTTGTCAAGAGACAAAATTATGTAGAATGATATTTTTATTGTTTTATTTTAATATAGATATTATTTTAATATTGTTGGAATATGTTCTATGGTTGTAAACAATAGTAGATAATTGTTTAGAAGTTTTAGATAGAAAAAGTATTTATTATTGTTAGTAAGTTGTCATGTTGACTTGTTTTTTAGAATTGATTTTGATGTCTCTAAGATGTCTATATGATGAGAGAAATGTAAATAGTTTTAATCAAACAATAAAGTTGAAGCTTTTTGAGTTTTCTAATACGTTCTATTCACTTTCTTGTATATGGTTTATTAATTTAATTGAGCTGATATTTTAGAGGAATTTTGTAGTAATAAAGTAAGGTGGCTTTAGTAATTTGTTTATATAGATAACTTCTTTTTAAATATAAAATGTTGAGAAAGGTGTTTTATTTTATTGTGGAACAAGAAATTATGTGGTTGAGTCATGATATTTTTATAAAAAAAATACAATTTTTTTATACTAATACTCTCAAACACTATTCTCACTATTGAATCCCGCTCAATTATATATCCCTCTTCTAAATATCATGTTTCCATGAAGGTGAAAACTTAATATAAAGCTATTAATATCCATTTTTTTATGAAATAGGAAACATTTATCCCTATGAAATAGTGAAATAGTAGATTAATGAAAAAATATTCTAAAATTGCACACACAAAAGACAAGACTACATAGAATTTCATAAAGAGAATAATCATACTAAACAACCAAAGCCTACAAAAATTGAATAGATCGTAGCATTATCAACATAAAATTTTCAATATTCTACCATTGTATTGAGTTTAATAAATTTATTAAATAATAATAGTTTTAAAATATTTAAACGTACCTATTAACTAGCAATACTTCATCATCTAGGTGAGTGCATGGAAATGGTGTTACAAAAAGGCATCCAAATGGCCAATTTTCTAAATAATGCACTCATTTTATGTTCAAAAGCATATAACATGATTGCATTATGGCTTGGTAAAATACCTATCCATAATGAATTTATGTTTTGTTCCTTATAAAACATGAGTGTACTTTAATAGGCACAAAACATGAGCATGTTTTATGAACCACAAAATACAAGCATGTTTTATGAATTGCAAAATGTGAACACATTTTATGGTCGTAAAACACAAGCATGCTTTTTGGCTTATAAAATGTAGTCACATTTTATAACTCTATTACACATATATTGATATGTGGCATCATAAATTATCACCCTTGACAATTTCACACGAAGTTTGGCTCCCCTTCAGTTCTTGGGCCTAATTATGCTTATTAATTACCTCTTTTCTAGCCGTCTTAAAAAAATCAAATTAATTTTGGGAAATTAAATTTGTTATTTATTTCACATGCAACTTAAATTCAAAATAGGCCCAAACTAGGGCACTCTTGCCCTTGTATGCCCTATTTTGGCCCAAAATTTAGTATTTTATCATCAACCTCAATATATTTGCAAATTTAAATTTATTTGTTAGCTTTTCAAAATAATTAATGTGGGTATATGTTGAAACCCATATAAATATAAGTTTTTTCTCCATTTGAACACCTAATATAACTTTTGATCACAAGAAATTTAAAAAGGAAATCAAGGCAATTCAAAAGAAGAATAAGTAGCATTTAACAACACTTTTGTCATTCAAATTCATGTTCATATTTCATATTTATTATTATTATGAGTACTAATATTTGCGGGACCTTCAAAAAACTATCAAGTTCTCCTTGTATGAGATGTGCCAAATAACTTCAATCCATCAAGGAATCTATCTGAGTAATAAGTTACATCATAGTGATTTATTATTTTCTTTTATTCATTTGCCTCTACCTAACCTAAGGTAAGCACTCTTTATCCAACATCATCATAGCCATTTTTGTTGGCAACATGAGCATGATAATGTATGGATGGTGTATACTGTATGGTGTTTTCATTGATGGTAACCCATTGTATAAATGCAGAAGTGTTGGTCCATAGAAGACCAAGTGTTTTGGAAAATTGACTAAGTCCCGGTGTGTATGTTCAGTGATTAGAGGAACAATTTTTTGGTCTGCATTACTCCACTATGTAGAATCTTGTCATATAGTTTTGAGGTGTTGATGGCATGTGTTGAAGATGTTTATATCCAAGGTTTCAAGTTTGTATGTCTTCCACAACTAAAGATATTATTGACAAAGTATTGAGCTTAGTAATGGTAGAGTGACTGGTATAAAGTGCATGATTGGAATGTTTCGCATTCCATCGCAGATGAATATTATGCTATGTGGTTTTGAGGAAGTGTTGGAAGGTGTCAAAGGTGTATGCACTCCAAGTGGAAAGTGGTTTGGTGGTCCACATGTTGAGTTGTGAATGAACTATTGATTCATTTAGTTTTGACTTCACCAGTTTTGTTATATATTGCCAACCTAAGGGTTTTGGGGTTGTGTGGAGTTAAGTTATGTATGTAGTAGATTTATGGGAGTGATCATAGGTCATGCTAACCTATTTAGTGTTGTACAACCTATTTAGTGTTGTACACATTTTGGTCTATTCCTCAAGGTGTGTGTTATGGATTCCTGTGCTAACAGGTTATGAGGTTGCACATTTCATCTAATTAGGCTGACCTAATTTATGATTTGGGTGTTTGTGATAGATGTATGTATATATACAAGGTTAATTCATTGTGCAATGGATGAATTGAAATTTTTCAAGTGTGTGTGTGTGTGATGTTATGCAGAGTGAAGTGCAAAGTATGATAGTGGTTAAGTATGAAGTGTGTTAAGTCATTTTTTTGTGCTTAATTAGAATTGTACTTTCAACATACTACAGATGCATTGTTAACAGTTCATCTTTGGTAGTGAGAAACTCTTTCTTCTATATTTTTCTATTCTAGGCAGTGAGCCCTTGGAAGTGAGCCACATATAGTGGGCCATTCTTTCTTTCTAGACAATGAGCCCACCATTTTGTAATCTCCATTGTAACCAGTTATAATATATTACATGAGCTAATCTTCACCATGGTTTTTCCTTTTCAAGAGTTTCCATGTAAATCTAGTGTTCTTGTGTTTATTGATGTGATGCATGCTTTAATTGTTGTCTTACATTACTACAAATTTAATGTGATGCTTTGAATAGATGTTTAAGTTAATGAAGTTCAAGAGTTTTAGGGAATATTGATTCACCCCCCTCTTAGTATTCTAGGTGTTCAACAATTTTTGGAAATGAAAACACTAAAATAGAGTTTGACCTAAAAAATCCCTTATATGAAACAACCCTCTATCTCTTATCTCTTTTGTAGGTTACAAGTGTGAAGTGGATTGAAGAAGATTGGATATTTCAAGACATCAAAACCTAGATCAATCATGTACACACCTTCTTTCATTAAATTAGGGAAAGATCAATTATTTATTGACTGGAAAAGTTCTAAAGTTGATTCTAATAGAGAAACACCTATAGATTGTGATGCTCCTATGAAGATCCTGCAAGTCAGAATAACCTCATTTCTAGACTATGGCACCCTAGATCCCTAGTCTAGCCAATTTTTCTCTAAATTTGAATGCTAGGTTTTGTCATTCCTACACCTTACTTTTTAAATTTATGTTTATATACATCAATTATGTATTTTTCTAAATCATGATAGTTCACTACACTTTTGTAGTTCTACCTAGTTTACAATCATCTATCACATACATCACATCATGTCAATCCACAACACACACAAATAGGACCAAAACCCTAAATATCCATTCTAGCTCTTCCTCATGGATAGTAGCCAAGAGGTTTCTTTTGATATTTTTATGTCCCATGAATGTCAAAGGTAGAAAGTGTGATTTAGTTTAGTGATTTAATAGTAGATACCTTTTCACCTCCTTTTATTTTGGTGAACCTGGTGTATCTTAAATCTATAAAATTATGATTTATGTGTCTATTATTTTGAAATATAAGTGAATGATAATTTATTTTAAAGCATTATTGTTCAAAAGTGCATTCACGTTATATTAAATATTGAAAAAGTAAAGTGTTATGTATCATTATTTCTTTCATAATCTTAAAAGTCATGTCTTTTTAGTATTTTAAAGATGGATTATGTTATCTATCATACCTTGCATTCTAGAAATTATCATTTATCAAGTAAATTGAACTTATTTCACTCACTTAATTTCTTTAAAACATCAAAATTCATGCATGCATGTGTCTCATATAAACAATTTAGGTTATCTTACATTTATGGAATTTTGTTTGACCTCAAACTTGAACCAGTACAGTCTAAGATCCTTACACACTATATTACCTTTCTAGATTTGTAAAACATAAAAAAATCACTTTTTTGGACTAGGAAACCCTCACCCTTATCCTATTATTTTTAGCCTAAATTTAGTGATAATTATGTCTCTACAATTCTTGTTCAGATATGTGCTTCATTTCTCAGTATTTATTTGACTTCTATTATTATTGTTATATTTCTCCCTTAATTTGGGAACACTTATGTTCCTTGAATCTCATAATTAATTTATGAGTTTTACAACTTGGTGTTGTATTTCAAACAACCTTGTGAGAAATATTTATAGGCTAGGCTTATGGCTTCTAATGTTGTAGCTACATCTAGTGTTGAGCCCAAATTTCATAACTCTTTCACTCAAGTAATCACAACTACACAGTAAATATTTGATCCTATTCCTACTCCCACTCTATCAATGTCTTCTTCACCACAAACCATTTGTGTGGACTTGAAAGTTTCTATTACACATATCGCTAAAGATAAACTATGAAAGTTAGACAAAGACTTGGAAAGTCTTCAGTCTTACTTAAGTATTTAATCCTTGGCTACAAAAATTATTCCCCTTGTGGATAACCTTACAAAATTGATCAATGATTCATAAGTAATAGAAGCGTTACACAACCTAGCTCATAAAGCATATTCAAACATCCCTATGGTATCTATTTGTGCTCAAATCCTCATTAATGCTTAAAATAATATTGGAAAACAAGTTTCCTCTCCTTCAACTATAGCTTCTATTCCAAATTTCACTCCTTGAATTATAACATATACAACACAATATAGTAATGGTAAAAAATACTAGTTTGAGGATTTGTTTTAGAAATCCTCATAGCTTTGTTTCATCACCTACCACACTTCCTTTTATATCTCCAAATGTCAATTCTCTTATAAATTTTGAAACAACAATCCTCCAATCATTAACAATAGTCCTACATGTTCTACAAATTATCAAAACATGTCACCAACTGATTTTCTCATAAACCATTTTTTGCAAAATATGTCCTCATTGCAATAACAAAATTCAAACATGAACGAAACTTAATCTCATTGAAATCCTCCAACATACCTTACCCATGGTTTCTTATCATTTACTATGTTAAAAATCCCTATTCTGCAAAACATTGAAATACCACACTTTGAGAAATATAATGGAAAAGGAGATCTTGATAATCATGTATCTACATTTCCTTCTTTATGTAGTAATTTCCTTTATGAAAATGCTCTCTTACCTAAACTCTTTCCTCAGTCATTGAAATACATGGCTTTAGAATGGTTTTTCTCATTACCTAATAATTCAATCACTTCTTTCTCACAACTCATTAATGAATTCCTTCAACATTTTCAAGATAAAATTGTACCTCGAGTCATGTTAATTGGATAGGTTCATTGCAAAAATGACCTAAGGAAAAAATGACTAATTTTATAGGATGATATCAAGCCCTTTATTCTAAAATTTCATATTCCCTCTCAGATGTCGATATATAAAGAGTCCTAATTGGAAATTTACAACTTAATATTTGAGATAAGATCTTATTAAAATTAGATGTGGACTTCATTTAGACATTTATGCATGGCTCTTTGTGATTATCAAATTTTGGTTAGTCAATATGAAGGTTCATCTTCATTGGATCTTAATAGTCAATCTGAGCCATTCCTCAATCTAATTATCAATCATTATTTAAAACAAAGTTTATTTGAAATAAGATCTCCTTCATCTTCTCATAACATACAAATGCAAGTTGTCATTGCATCTACAATACCTTATCAATTCAAATCAAGACATAAACAATTTTCATAATTTATTGATTCTTTTCATTCTATTATGTTGTAATTTCTTTATAAGGACATGGTTCAAATTCCTCCTATTCATCCTATTGATAAAACCAAACCTTTACCTCCTCATTTTCTTGCAAAATCATTTTGTCAGTATTACCATACACATAGTCATGATATAAATAAATGTATAGATCTTAAGCACCAAGTGCAAGACCTCATTGATTCTAATGGCATCTTATTGGGTGGTTTAAATGATAAAGGGAACAAAGCAATTGTGCCACCTAATAAAAAATTTGAAAATATTTACCAAGTCATTCCAGTAACCTTGTTGAACAAACCAATGATGAATTTGATATTGATAACATGCCTAATATGGTTAACATGATTTATGTTCATCCTTGCCAAAGACCAACCTAAACTATTACTAGATATCACCTTCACCCATATTGATGCATCCATACATGCATCCCAATGGTTCTCTCTACATTACTGGTAGAATTAATATAAAACCCACATGAGGAATACTCATTGATCTAACATGTGTAATGAATGTGATCACTTAATAATTTCTTTATGTGCATGAATTATATTAAGGTAGGTGTAGAATAAAAAATTCTCACCCTTGATAATTTTACACTAGGTTTTGCTCCCCCTTATATGCTTGGACCTAATTTTGTATTTAATTTCCTAATTATGTATTAATTACATAAATTTTATAAACATCTCTTGGAATATAAAACATGGGAAATCAAAGTATGCATTTAATATTTTCCCCCAACACTTTTAGACCCTAAAAAGGTGGTTCTAGTCTAGGGTGCCCTGCACCCTAGACCAACATTTTTGGCCCCAAATTTGAACATGTCGGTGTCAATAATTTACTATTTTAATTTCTAATTTCAATTGTTGTCCATTGGTATTTGATTTTTACCATTTTTACCATTTTTGTTAAGAAGGAAATTCTAAGAGAAATTATTGAGAAAATTAAAGATGCTAAAATTGGTCAAGGGAATAATTATCAAGATTATTGCAACATTTTTCCATTCAAGAATCATGTCATGTTTTATGTGAGTTTTATTCATATTTTTCATGCATTTTGTTTTGGGGGAATTAACACTTGTAGGTCTTCAAATCAAATCAAGTTAAGAAATAATTGATCCTTGAAGGTGATGAGTGTGACTTAAACTTACATCAAGGAGACCATATTTGAGTGGTGAGTTGTAGCAAAGTGTCAATTCATTACTTGTTTCTTAATTAGCCTCTATCCCCCAAAAGGATAAGCTTATTTTTATCATAAATTTTTCCATTGTGGAGGTAGAAATACCAACATGAGGTTTGACTGAGGTAGGCCCCTATATTGCACAACCCTTCCCCTCTCTTCATGTGTGCATATTATAGATCTGAAAAGGATTGGAGGAATATTGAAGACAATTTACTCATTCATGCATCAAAACCTAGAAGTTGACAAGTCACAAAATGTACATTATCTCAATAAAAGATGAAGATCCAATAACCAAATCCAAAAGACAAAGGCTACATACTAGGGACCTCAGGTCTATGAAAGAATTTTCTAGATCTAGGTCCTCATTATAGGGCATCCTTGCACCCTAGACCACCTAGGTATTTTTGAAATTTAAACCCTAGGTGCACTAGTGTCGACCTTCAACTTTTATAGAACCCA
>VDFB02025879.1:0-16403 GCA_007258455.2 Sequoia sempervirens
TTAATAGATGCAAAAAAGTGTTGCAATACTAAAACCTTGAACGTATGCCTTATTTTCTCATACTCAGCTTTGAGTGCATTCTCATCAATCTTTACTATATCTTCACTCCATTCAGTCAAATTGAAGACCTTGATAATTTCCTCCCTAGTGACCTTAACCATTTCAATGCCATCATATGTTCTTACAACCCTAGAGATTGGGTCATAATTTTTTGCCACAGATCTCAGGAGGTCAACATCCATGTATACATTCGGCACAACCAATTTTACCATGTCTAATCTCCAAAGGTTACCAATGGGTACACCACAATTTTTGTTACCAAACCAATAGTTGAATTGTTCCCATCCAGTGTATGGTAATGTGGAATCCTTGATATTACAATGTTTATCAATGAGACCATCTACAATTTGAGTTCCTTGGAATAATAGTTGACCCTTGGGTTTATTAGATGTGGAGGGTTTTAATTGGCTAACAAGATCCTAGGAAAGGGGACTTTTCTTCTCCTCTGATTTTGAAGTTTAGGTTCGTGGAGGCACCATGGCAGTGAGGTTTCTCACAAATGATGCAACTTAGGGAGTGTAGTTATTATGCAAATGATACAAAAATGCAATAATGGGTCTTAACCACAATGCCATGTTAGATACCTATGTACAAATGAAAATGAAATCTCCTACAAACAGAGAAAAGGAGAAAACCTCATGGGACAAAAATCCACTCCAAAAAAGAGATAATGCAAATCATGTATAAGTGATAGAAGTGATGTATGGAGGTCTCAACATCAATACCCCCAAGAGCTACATCCATTACAAGAATACAATATAATCAATAGCACCCCCCCCCCAATAAGAGGGAAATAGAGAGACTATATAGCCCCCCATAATGTGTAATCGATTGAAAAAATGGTAAGTGTCTGGAAACAAAACATGATCCAATGTCGACAAAAAACTTTTATCCCTTTCAAAAGAAACAAAATCAAATACAAATGCAAGAATGCTTCCCACTCCAAATAGGAATTGGTAGGAAGAAAAATCCATATGAATGACAATGATGATGTTGTCTCTGAAAACTACTCATGTGTCTCCTTGCCCAAGGAGGATGAATATGCCATAACCAAATTAGGTACATGCCTAATCAAAGAAGAAGGTGATAAACTGGGACTATGTGGAAACTAATGTGCAACTATTGTCATCAAATAAGAGAGATAAACCCTCAAATGTGTCGTCCATATCTAAAATGTGAGACTCTACAAAAAATGGTGTAATGCTTGATAGATAGGAATCCCAATAACGAAGACAATTAGACACATGTTACATGATGAATCACCATAATTTCTCAGTGAATCACCAACATAAGATGAATGGTCCTATTGAATAGGAATGATGGAAGCCTCAATCAATGACTCTACACAAGGAATCACTAAAGGTGAAGGTCCATTAACTTTCTCTGATGGAGAAGGAGCATCTAAAGAACCCTTATCATCTTCATCTAAAGATTCAAAGCATTCCAAATCTGTAAATTCCTGCATAGTATTATGATCATAGGGTATCCTATCTATAAAATAAAGAGGCTCACGACATTCTGGATCATGATCATCGAGGAATGGTGGAGTATCAGGATCTCTATATATCTCCCAAATCTTAGTCCAAAGAGTATGAGGACAATCACAACAATTAATACCTTTCAAAATATCATCATCAACATGCATTGTAATAACCCCTAAAACATTATCTGTACAGCTCTGAGAGGTATACATTGCAGAGCTGGTGGGGCAGCCACACCCAGCCACAAATGTGGCAATAAATGAAGCCCACAGAGATGTTTTATGATACCATCTCTCCATTTCTTATAGTTTCCCTTTACTGTATGCATCAATGAAGGATGAAATGAAAATCCCATGATAAAATATGATTGATCTCCAATATTATAGAGACATTGACCTTCAATAACAATTAGAAATTCCCAAATATGATGCACAACTGAAATGAACCCTCCAAATGCAAATAAACCTTCTCCAAATTGTAGTATTTCCAAGTTTTCAAGAAAATGCCTCAAATTGAGAAAACTCAATAGAATGTACCCGAAGCTGAATCTAAAAAAGTGGATGAACAAGATGAAAGAACTCTGAATCACCTTTGCAATGCCACTGGAATCTCCAAAATTTGACAAACTGGTGAAGAGATATGAGCTCGAGATTCCAAAAGGAAGCACTAACTTTAGTTGGCTATAATTTGTACCTACAACAAATTCTGGAAAAATGCTCTACACCATTGCACGAAACCAAATTTTTGGTGATATCTCGTTTGCAAAAATCTAATATACTAGTGAAAATTTATGCTTTGTTAAAAAAAAAACTACCCTATTAGGGTGTATAGGCTAAACAGGTGCAAAAATCAAGTACCTAGGGGCAAAAAAATAGATCCAGGGGGAAAAAAATAGACCCCTGGGCTAAAATATTGGTCGTTGATGTGACCAATCCATTTGGATGAGTAAAAAGCATAGCCATGAGTGGTGGCGATAGCATGGTTGAAGGTCGTAGTGTCGCTCCGCTTGGCTTCACCTATGCTAGAATAAACTAGTGGTTGCTATGAATATTCCTAGCAGTCGGTGGAAAATCTCTTGGGACTGGAGGACAACAAACGGAGGATAGACGACTAAGGAGTACAAGCAGCAAGAAATGAATGGTGGCAGAGTTGGATATGATAGGTCCGATCAAAGGCCGACCAATCAATAAAGACTCCTACATATTTTTCAATTTAAACCAACACTACGAATATGAAAATTTTAATATTGCTTTTTAGCAATTGAAATTTCAGATAAATATATGTCAATAGATATTTTTCAAACCCCCTTTAAAATATGTCAACTGAATAATAATTTTGACCATCAATATTAGTAAAGTCTACAGAAATTAAAAAATTTAGACTGCCAATTAAATAAATCAACTCCAAAATATTTTTCCAAACTATATAGACTATAGCCCGAAATGGAAAAATTTAACCTGCAAGATATATGCCACTTCAGATTGAATTTTTTTTTGTAACAAGGGGGGATTTTTCTTACAATTGTATGCTCTATACGCATGCCTCTTCAATATAGCTACAACAAACCTTTGATGGCCTTTGAATGACAATGTTGAATTTTGATGATTTAATAGGCGTTCTTAGGGTTTTTGGACCTTTTGATCGCAATGGCGAGGTCAAATTTGACCCAATTTGCTTCAGAAATCAACTGCCTCCTAGATGTGACCAACTAGCCCTCTATGCAAACCCTTCAACCTACAATAATCTCCTCAGTTCAACTTCTCGATATGAGATAGCTCTTCTATTTTCTATTCTTTGATACCATGTTGGAAATGTGAATGAATAATAACCCACTTGAAGCTACAATATTTAATGGATCAACCAAGAAAGACACTATCCACATGAACAAGAAAGTGATGCATCATGAGAATGAAGATAATTTGATCAAATGATGATCTATGATGAATTGATCTAGAATCTCTAAAACATGATGAGATACATGAGATAATTAAATACAAATATACAAGCACCTTGTTTATATAGGCAAGGTGAGAGGAGGTTGGATAACCACTTTGGATGCAAACATTATATGTCTAATGCATAATTTTAAATGCATGAGTGAAAGATTAAATTCTTGGATAACTATAAGATAATTAATAAGACATGGCCCCATTTATACTAGTTTCTAGAATGCCACCTAGGAAACTAACTCCTAAGTAAACTTATTAATGAATTGAATAGGTCCTCACTAGGAACTAGTTAGGAAATAACCCCATTCACACTAATAGGTTCAACAATGATATTTTGAGATCAATATTACAACCATTTAGAAATGATCCTTTTGATCAATGGTACTTATTCTATATATATGAGTGCTCCAACTTTAAATCTTGTACCAATAATTTTTTATTTTGTCTGATATGAGAATATTTATGCTTGTACAACATTTTGAGCATATTTGTGGCCTTTTTCCAATTAGATTCACCAACCCATCTGTATGCTATCTTTTAAAGGTTGTTTCTTCCACTTTTTGTTCCAACAAAATTTCTCAGAATGGTTATTCAATCCACATATAATAGAAGGATGAAGATCCCAACACATCTCTTTTTGATGTCCACACCTATGACAATGAGAACATTGTATGAATTGTATTTCTTGAATTAATTTGTTTGAATTTGTAATATTGTTTTTATTTCCACTAGCATATCCAAGGCCTTCATTATTTGGCCTTACTATTGGCTCAATGGGCTGTATAATTCCTTGTCCATATTTTTCCAAACCTTTTCCTTCATATCCCATTTGTTTCATTATGTTAAATCCAACATTATTTGAAGATCATTCTTTCTCATTACCCTCACAACTGGCAATATTTGTAGATTCAATAATACTGTTGTTTTCCTTACTCTTTTCATCAAGAGAGGCTTTAGCTATATGACATTTATCAAATAATTTATCTAATCAATAAAACAAATCACTTGTATCACATAACACATTACATAGTGTAGGTTTAGAATTTAGACTCTAGCTTTCCTTTACATTTAAGCTTCAAACTTTAGATTCTAGTTTTCCTTTATGTAAGCTTCAATTAATTCACTGGACAAAAGATCTTCTTCTGTCAATTTCAATATATCTTTCTTTTGTGACCTATTTATGTTTCTAATTCTTCATTTTTCTTTCTAATTTTCTAAGTTCTTCTAAAGTATTTTTCATACATATTAAGTTTTTATTTTCTTTCCTTTCTCTTTTACCAACCTTTCCTATTGAAAAATAATTTTCTTATATTGTATCCACAAAAATAATTACTTATGTAATACTTGATGACAATTGATTTTGGTGGATTTATCACCTTTGCTCTTCTATGCTTTGAAATGGTCTACCACCCTCTAAGTTGCTTCTTCAATGGATGATGGACATTACAATATTTATTCTTTCATTCCTTGATTCCATGATTTGTTCTCAATCCTTCTCATACATATATTTTCCTTCTTAATTTTCATATATTCCCTTGTACAAATATTCTTATAACCTATTCATGTATCCACTCCAAAAGGTGTTATATTGTATGCTCCAAATTAGTCTCCAAATTATGTATATGGTTTGTGACAAGAACTGTAACAAGTTTATTCTTGATTTATCTTATAACTTACTCCAATATGCTGATAAGAATCGCCTCAATATGCTAATCAGATTTGTCTTGATACTTTGCTCCAAAAGAGGACTATGAAGTCTGCACCAAAACTAGTATAGAGTCTCTTTAAATCCGTTTATGATTCCTTTCACATCTGCTGATTTGTTTTTCTTTAAATCGAATGATATTTCAGTTTTGACTTATCTTAAAATCTTCTTTCAAGTCTTCAAAACCTGCATGTATTCCACTTTTATAAATTTTTGATCTTCATTTGTTTGATGTACATGATATATATATTATTCTTCTCAATTCCCAATCTTCTTTCTTTAATGGTTACACCTTTCAAAATCTTCAAAATCACCTTCTTGTTTCACTTGACTGTGATTTCCTCCAACAGATAATATTTATCTTTCACAATAACTTCACTCAATATAGCAATCTTTCTTGCAAGTTCTTTACCTGCTTGTGTTCCTTGGACTGCCACTTTGTGGCAACATTGAACATATACGTTTTAAAACTTGTAGCTTGTTATGCTGGCAACTCTTTGAAATTTTATACAACTAGCAGCTTCATCAAATTTGTGTCTCCCTTGCAGCGGCCTGGGTGATGGGAGCAATTACCGAATAGGAGCGGTTTTTTCTAGAACTTCAGCAATCATATCCTCCTTGAATCGATGCCTTTATCTCAGTGGCAACAAACATCCGAGTAAGTCAAATTACTAATATAAATCTATATAATCTGCAACCTGCGATTTTACATCTTTACTGCATAGGCACAAGATTGTTTAGTGCTCTGATACTGTATAGAAAAATGGGATAACATAAAATTGATATATTTTCTACATTCAAATAGATAGATCCAAAGATCTTTAAATATGTATCATTTTTGGAAAGATGTGTCTCTTCCATGACATGACTTTACATAATTAATGTATTAGTGTGTAAAATATAATTATATTTTCAACAGTGTTTGTATTGTGTATGGACACCATCTAGTTGCATGTGGTTGGATTAAACAATTAATAATAAGTGCTAAATAATGGAATGAAATAAGCTTGGACAAATCTAGATTTTTTCTTTAAAGAAATTAAGTATTATCTAAAATTGAAATATTTACATGCAGATTTATAGCAGTGTAAAAAACAAAAAATGTCATCAAATTGACAAAAAACATTACATCAATATTTATTTGGCTTTGTACATGATAAGTGAAATTTTTGAGGCTTTCACCTAATATTTCAGAAGCTTTAGCATTAAATGATAGCTGATTTATCATTAAATGATATCTAAAATTTATTTTCTGACAACTCAATAATGGTTGGCAAGTGTGAGACTTGTTTCAGACTCAAATCTCACACTATATGTCACCTATCCACTAATAAAATTTTATAAAAATAAATGAAACTTATTTTAGTTTAATAAAAGATTAATATAAAGTTAACAGCATATATCAATAAACTTTAATATTATATAAATTTAAACACATATAATACAAATATTTGTCATTTTAATAGATTCTATCATTACTTTCCTCAAACATGGTTCACTCGTGCTATTCATAGGGAGCTGTGAGAGAGAAATAGATCTTCCTCCTACGGTCATACGTTTTCAAAAGAATTGTCTTGCCTTTCAACCACTCCCACTCTTTCAATGTTTCTGGCCTGTATACACCACTTGACTTTGATAAGAATTCAAATTCATTGTACTCTATGCAATAGCTATGGTGCTGACAAGGATTAGGAGGTGCACTATATAAAGTTAATTGTGAACCCATATTCCCTCGAAGACTTTCCACACCCGCTTCCACATAAGCTTGAAAATCCTCATTAAAGAACTCTTCGCCTTTAGAGAACTCCAAACAAGATTCAATATCCTCATAAGGTTCAATACAGCGTAGAGTAAACATGGGAATTCCCATGCTGAATTTAGAATTTAGTAAATAACGTAAGTTAGAGAAGTTTTCGTCACACCAGCTCAATTTGATTTCCTCTAACTGTGGGAACTCGCCCATGTTTGGAAGGCCTTCCATGTTGTCGTTATAGACAAGATGGATTATCTGTAATTGATGGCAACCGCTAATATTAGGAGGATCTTGAACGCTCCAGCAATCATATAAACTTAATTTCTTTAACTTCCTCAGTCCTGAGAAGTTGGGAAACTTTTCTAAATATATTAGTTTGAAAAAGTAAACATCCTCCAACAAGACACAACATGTCAAATCCGGTGGGTCCCTTATACCACATTTGCCAAGTCTGAGCACAGTCAAATTTGATAAACTTGTGAAACTTGGAAGGTCCTTTAGATACTCCATATTCCATAGTTGAAGATGTTTCAGTCCGTAACAATACTTCAAACTATTGGGCACCGAGGTAGCTTTTGATGAAACGGACAACTCTAGTATCTTTAAAGCACCTGGAAAATCTATATCTGGACAGGCCGTCACCGCATCACATTCCCGCAATACAATTTTCGACAGTTTCTTACACCCAGCAAGGAGCGGTGAGTAAGCCATCTCACAGCAACTGTTGAGGACAATACTTTGAAGCTCCACGCATCCTGTACAGTCGAGGGGCCCCTTCACTTTATCACACACTCTAAATTCCACTTTCTCCAAATGCGGCAAACCATTTAACCTTGGGAACTCCAAGATGGATGGGCAGCAAACATTAATCTCTCTCAGAGAAACACAACCGGTAAGATCTCCAAGCTGATTGAGCACCAGGCTGACCGCAATGTCGATCTCAAGATGTTGTAATCCTTGGAAGCTGCTTACCTGAGGAAGTTTAAACAATGGATTTACCCCGCTTATCTGAAGCCACGCTAAATGTCGGATTTTTTCCATACCTTCAAGTGCTTCCAGGTAACTGCATTTGTGTAATGTGATACTTCTGAGACGACCCATTGCACCCAAGTAAAGTTCTCTCACATTCTTTACACCTACAAGCTGAAGCGCCAATAGATTTTGAAGGTCCTGGGGGGCGATCTCGGATAGTCTTCGATACATGCACTGTTCCAACTTAGCCAATTCAAACCCTGCATTGTCTTCTGATGATATTAACCCACGTGTACTACGTTGGTCACCCTTCCACCATAGCCATCTCCCCATTTCATTTGCTTTGCTTTGAGCAAATTCAGTATATAGGTCGTGTATACGAATTTCGGGTCCAAATTCTTCAATAAAAGCCTTCTTACGTAGATCCTCAACCTGAAACCACGTATAGATTAAGCGTTCAACGTTTTTTCAACTTAAACACCCAAATCACAAACTAAAAAAGTTTAAAAGCAAATATTCAACTCACTGCTATCTCAATAAACGAGATCTCTCTGTTGCAATTTATTGCCAGCCACTCAGTGACTTTGTGGGGATAGATATTGGGCGGCATATATACGGTAAGAAGCATGAATATGGTGCGATATTCGGGACGCAGGTTATCAAAAGCTTTGCCCAGCACAGCCAACAAGTCATCCAAACCATAACCGGATCGATCCACCCAGCCTTCTATCTCAGCAACCCACTTTGACAAATGCGAACCGTATTTACTGAAGAGGTGGCCGCCAAAAGCTTTTAAGGCTAACGGATGAAATGTTCGACCTCTCCGACTGACCTCTTTGAAGGAACATCGGTTTGCACACTTCACAGCGAAAGCTTTCTCCTCTGTCCCCAACTTTGACTCTTTTACAGATGTCCTCCTGAACAATATGCGTATGGCTTCGTCCTCTTTAAGGCTTGGGACGCGCATGCATGACTGCGACTCAATTTTGTAATGCTTTACTAAGACATCTAAGCTTCGTGCGCTCAAAAGGATGCAGCTGTTTTTCTGGAAGTCTGCCTCAACATAATATGTCACTTCGTCTATGCTTTCTTCCGTGATATTGTCGAGAACCAACAATACTCTTTGGCCCTTCACTCTTCTATAAAACTCAACTTTTGCCTGCACGTTATATTAGAAAATGCAGAATACTTAGACATCTTGTTCACGAGTCTTTGTTTAGAGTCGTTTACATAACACCGGAGCTGTAAAGAAAATTCTGTATGGAAGGGACAACATACTGTAAACAAAATTACAGCATATGAAATTGCTCACCTGATCTTGGTTTGTCAGTGTTTGGAGATGGGATTGAGGGCAGTGAGTGAGATACTGCAGCGCAAGTTTTATTCTTTCTAGTAAATCGCCTCTAGAAAATTCCAGATGGCATACTTTACCTTCAAAATCCCTCAATTTGAAGTTACAGAAAGCCTTGCCAAGTGTAGTTTTCCCATGCCCTGGTATTCCATACAGTCCTGCAATTGGGAATTTCTCTGTTTTGGGATGAACAATGTTGAAAAGCTGTGCAACCTCCTGCAACCAATGAAGATAATTAATATATGACCTTATGCATTTAAGCGTGACAAAAGCAAGAAAAGGAAGTGAGGTGTTTTCACCTGACACATTCGTACTTGTCCTTGCATGTGGGGGACATGATACCTTGGTGAGGGCGCTGGAAGTAGTTGCCAGATTCCTTTTACAATGTCGTCCCTGAATTTCACTTCATCATCACCTACACTGAACTTCAACCCATTATTTCGCCGTATTGCATTCAAAGCGTGGTGCCATTTGGCTCGCCTTACCCCAGATATTCCTAACTCTTTCCACGTTTCGTTGTCTGGCGTAATGTTTTTAAGAACATCCGGTGAAATCAGGAAGAACAAGGGTAAAATTTTGAGAGTGGGATTTGTACCGGTTATGTCCCTCGCTTCCACGAAAGCCGCGAGTTCCAGCATTGGCCACTTTGTTTCGAGGAAATCTTTAGAGAGAAGCAAAACTGCTGCTTTGCATGTGTTAGCGGCTTCAAATATACGAGAGGGGAAATCTTCACCCACTGGCAAACTTTCACGATCTTGATCAAAGAAGCAGGACACGCCCTGGTTTGTCAGGTCTCTGTATAGCTGCCTAACAAAAATTTTCTGCTTACCGCTGTGACTGAGAAATACATCTCTACCCAAAAACTTCTGTCCGTGGTCACTGTTTATTCAAATAACAAGTGAGTTTTGAAATTGGATTCATATGGCGGACAAAGACAGAAACGTTCAAATCAAATGTATCTCACCTGCGGATCGGTTCGTTGGGATGCGAAGAATCTTTTGTGCATAAATTTGTAGCGTCCCCGGTCGAACACGGAGCTTGAGATCGTTCACCGCTACTTAAATTCTTCAATTGAGTGGTGTGTGTGTGATCCATTGGTAATATTTCTTCACACAATAGATTAGAGCGATATCATGAGCATTCATGGATAAAACGCTAGCGAACAAAAGACTTTCGTGTGTATATATATCTCTGTACGCTATTTAATTACAGTGCATCCCTAGATCATACAATATTTAATCTAATATTTATATGAAATTTAAGGAATTCAAAATAAAGCCTTACAAAAATTCAAATATGCAAAACGTTTAAGTGGCACGTTTATCTAGTCGAATTAGAGTGAGAAGTCACATGGTGAGAGTATGGTATTTTTATTTTCTGATTATAAAAATAATTAAATTTTAAAAGATATATTAATGTTTATAAAAAAAATCATTAAACATTTATATACAAAATTAAAATTAAAAAACTATATAGATGATAAATTTTAAAATACAATAAAAAATATTTGATATTGGTATAATGTGATGTTGAAATTACGATCTTGTAGTTCTTGTCACCAAGATTCAAACTCTACTAAGATGTTATCACAAAGTGTTTATGTTGTAAATGAGATCCTCTAACTAAAATAAAATAAAATATTTTTGAAGTACTGTTAAAAATAAACTATAAAGTATAAATAAAATATTAATTTAAACTATTGAAATAATTTATTTTCATTCATTTCTTTGGTACTAATTATTATTTATTGATTTGTGTTTGTTATTCTGATTTTTCTTTGTGAAATCTCTTTAAATTTTATATTTGTATTCATAAAAAGTATAAGTATATCTATTTAAATACAATCAAATTATATGTATATCAAATTTAACTTAATTTAATTTTAATATCTAGAATAGGTCAAGAATTGTCTATAAGTTTTAAAGTATCATAATTTATTTCAATATAAAGAGAGTGTGCAAAACAAAGAGTTTCTTGAATAATAATTTATATAAATAAATAATCAATTTGAATATATCAATTAGGATTAAAAATCACTATATCTATCTTAAATAAGAATGTGAAAGGCATGAAAAGATATCATTTTTGAGGTGTCTATAAATTTGTATTTATTCAAATGTAAAAAATTTAATATATGTTATTGCAAAATATTAACCTATCTTACTTTTGTAATATTTTTTTGTTTTGATTTTGCTTTGAAAATGGTAGTATGTATGTATATACATAGAAAAATTATCATTATTGATAAATAATTCTAGGATGGAGGAAATGACTTTCCTCTCTTGCACAACCCGACGGTAGCAAGCAGCATTCGAGAATGAAGGGCCTGCCTTCAAAATGGAGGGCAGACAAATGAGAAGTGGGGTCCTCTAAGGTAGAATGTGACTTCCCCTAACAAAGATTTCGAGATGTTGTTATGGAAGCAGAAGAGCTGCATAAAAAGAACTCTCTTATCGTCGCTTCCCTAGCACTTTGGCCGAATTTGATGGAACTAAACAAATGGATACAAAAGCATTGGCTACCACTGTTGGACGGTAAATCTGCATCACCCCTTGTGCCAAAGGATTCTTCTAAGTTCTATGCAACTTTCGAGCTCCCAGAAGATAGAGCAATGCTACTACAGAAAGGCCCCTGGGTTTGGGATAAATATTATTTGGGTTTGAAACCGTGGTTTCCTGATTAAAAAGCAATTTCCCAGCCGCTCCAGTTTGGTTAAGGTTCTCGAATCCACCATTACACTTCTGGGTTTTTGTATGTATCAAGTCTATCGGTAACTCTATTGGGAAATATATTTCAGAACCCCTCTTCTGATGAATACTCATTTACACTGTGCCCATCCTTCACCTTTGCTCAAATACTTATGGAAATGGATTTGTATAAACCACTTCCCGTTGAAATCAAAATCATGGCCAGCTTCAAAACCTGGAACAAAATGGTGGACCATGCAGGGATTTCTTTGAGATGCATATAGTGCTTTGACACTGGCCACAAGGCAGAGGATTGTTCAAAAGTTCATACTGCTGGCCCCAAAAGTTTCTACAGCTAGAGTAGAGGAGGATTCTTTAGCAAGAATCTGACTCAACCTCTGCTTTGACTCCTAATGGAGTCATGAACTATGAGGTTGTGACTATGATGTGAGCTAAAAATGCACTTGTTTCACTCCTGGAGGATGAGTCTCCAATCCATTGGAGACAAAACCAAGGATTTATTAGAAGTGGTCTATGATCAAACTCCAATCAATCACAATAAGAAGGCTCCTAGCAAAGTAGATCATGGCAAGTGTTAAATGACTCCCTGCTCCTATAATAAGGTGGGGATGTAGGGTTCAAAAGCATAGTATTTTTTTTGGTTTGCTTCCTATCATTAGTATTGACAAAATCAATAAGAAATAGAATTACAAAACTCGCTTATGCACATTTATTTCGAGGGTATGGATGTAACAAATTTCTACTCTGGATCTATAATTCAGAGGGGAGGTTTTAACTAGTGATCAAAATTCTGTATTTCAACCAATCAAAATTTGAAATATCCTTTGCGTAAACTTCTTTCAATATATCTATTATACAGACCTTGCTAAAATTTAATTGTTTACAATGAAAATTTAATTATGTCTGGTTTTGATTTGGATTGACTAATAGTATATGCAGGTCAATTTCAAGACAAAGAAGGCTCGACTATTTAGCTTTTTGACAAGTATTATTTGCCTGATTTACATAGGGGAAGCTCCTTATTTGATTGTTTTTTGGCCTTCACAGGACTTGCAGCAGTTTCAATGCCAAAGAAAGCAGGGAAGCGATGCAGTGTTTGAGAGTTGTTGACAGCTGCCATTATTCAGTCACGTTTTGCTTATTTTTCTGACTGCAGAGCAACATTGGATTCGGCAGTAAGGTCCCATGGAGGGGGCTTCCTTAAAAGTTTCAATGAATGCTATTGAGATTTTTAGGATATTTTAAAGTTGTTAGTCTCATGGATTTAATAGTGCAGTTCTGCTTAAAAGTTTAAGCTTCGAAATTTAGGGAAGTTGGTGGTCTCATGAATGTAGTTTTGCTTAAAAATTTAAGCTCTTTTTTTGTCTGTGCAGTGCTGATCAAATGAAAAATATGGTGAATAGAAAATCAATACATCAATTTCCCTTTTTTTTCTGGCTAGAATCTAAATTTCTAGATGTGTAACAAGTGGTAGAAAACTCCTAAGCTGGTGGGGCAATTTCTAGCTCCACCCCAATTTCACCAGCTGAAATCTTCAGTCTTGAAAGGCAGGGGCTGCTATGTTTTGAGAAAAGATTCCAATTAATCCTGTAGCATAATTTTTTCTCCCTCATGAGACCTCTTGCTCCATGGAAATAGGTGCCCAAACTCCCCATGAGACCATACTATAATGTATAAGCAATGCAGATGATGAATTAAAGGACACGTGGCAGGTCCAAAGCTACATGTATTTAACCGAAATCTTAAATTCAGAACAGAAATAAGTATTTTCTACGGGACTTGGCATTTTTATGTAGAAATTAGTTTTAAATCTGGTAGTTAGATTGGAAACAGGGATATGTTCCTTTTCTTTGTCTTCTATGTTAAATGGCTGTTGGAAATCGATTATAGTTTTTTTCTTTTTATATGGTGCTTTGGAATAGAGGGATTGGATGAAGAAATAACCTTGCACCTAGATTACACTCTTTTGAACAATATTACGTATGATATTGGAATTCATGAATCACTGTACGCCTTTAATATTGTATATGAGATGTTAGCTTGTTTTGGCTGGAGCTTTCCAAAATCATACGTTTTCAGTCATTTAAACCTATCTATTAATAGCTTTCTTGCTAACAAGACTTCCATGCAAAGGGTTTTGGTAACATGGATCGAAACCAGGTCTTCCTTACAAGCCTCTACTTGCACTCAGTGGAGACCTTGCAAAAGGTGTTAAAATTGGTTTTTGTGGCTGTTTTGATTTGCTCTTACGGTATGGTTAAATTATCCAGTGCAGTAGTCATTAGAACTTCTTCATGACTTTTTTCCTGTTGATAATGAGAAGATACCTGACTCTGAGCCACAATGAGATAGAACTTACTGTTTGACAATGTTTGTGTACTAGACTAAAGATTGAGCTTAGAGTATATATGCTGTTGTTAATCAAACTGAGTACTGTTATTATTCATTTATGTGAGGACTATTTCAAGAAATGGAATAGTAAGAAGATTTCCTTGAAATTTATACCAATATTTTGATAAAATGCAGAGCATTTGATGCCAGATGAATTCTCTACAAAACTTGCAGATATAAAATTTGATCAAATCCCCTGTTTTCAAATCTGCCCTGGGAGAAAGTGGAGGTGCAGGTTTTAACTAGTGATTAAAATTCTATACTTCAACTAATGAATTTTTCTTGTCTAAATTTTATTTATAAATTTGTTATATAGAATTGGCTGTTTATAATAAAAATTTAATTATATCATATTTGCATTGACTGATTAGTTTATACACGCAGATTTTAAGGTAAAAGAAGGCTCGGATATTTAGTTGTTTTCAAGTATTAGCTACGTTACTCACACAGGTGAAGCTACTTATATGCCATTTTTTTTTGGCCTTCGAAGCATTTGATGACAAAAGCCAATGGCAGCATTCAGAAATAAAGGCATTAAAAATACAGTTCACTTGCATCGTTGATTAACTTTCTTTATCCTCTACTAATTGTCCATACCCTGTTTCCTCGATGCTGGTAGAGGGTGCGGTTTCTAACAGGTGAAATCAATCCAATGCCAAAATGTGATACTCCAGTTTGATGTCTGTATGGCGGTATTTATGCATATTTTCCCTAAACCGTAGGGCAAACCGTATCTACCCATATTTATTCCTACTTGTTTCACTATGTTGAACTTATCAATCTATGAAATAAGGGCATCTCTAAACAATATTTAGAAACGAAAATTGTATTAATAAGAATTTGAGTCCCTTTTCAATAAAAAATAAATTGAATCTTAAAAATAACAAATCAATGAGTTCCTTTCAATCAAAAAAATCTGAATCTTAAAGTAACAGATTAACGAATCCCTTTCAATAAAAAAAAAAAACTAGATTTAAATCTCTTTCATCAAAAGCAAAATGAAACTTTAAAAATAACAATTATTTCTAAGTCAAAAATTATCATTTTCATTTAAAAATTATTATGAATATTAATACCAAATATGAAGTCTTCAAAATAATCACTTTTTTCTTTTACGATCTTTTATTTATTAATTTGTTTCTGAACACATATTTTAATTTATTATAATTTTAAATTAATTGAATTAAAAAAAAAATTGACCTCTCCCTATAACTTTATGTTTTGAAAATTCCTCTTATCCTAACCTTATATTGAATCAATGTGAAGTAATAAGAACAAATAAATGTAACCAAAAACCAGTTCTCTATTTCTAACTTCTGTATGGCTGTTATAGCCGGTTACTCTATGTTTCCTTACTATATCAACTTATATCTTTCTACTTTGATGGTTTATTCGTAAACTTATTAAAACTCGATACAATATTAAAAACCAAAAAAATATCTTTTCCTCCGCCATAGTTGTACAAATCTAAAGCGGCATTGTAAATGGTACTCAAAAGACATGTATATCACAGAGATGTGCATAAAATCCTTTCTTTAAACTGCTATAAGAATATTAAATCAACAACAAATCAAATGCTACTCGACTGTTATGCATTTTATCAACAAATTTATGTTTAACGAGAGCCCAAAGAAACTTAAATCTAATTTCCCCCACCACAACCAGACAGATCTTGTAAAGGGTACTAAAAAATGCATATAGAACACACCGACTTTGCATAAAAACTACTACTTGCATACCTTTCTTAACATCATTACTGCCCTCCTTTTCATTGGTATTGGCGCAGCTGGAGAGTCCAGATGCCATCTTACGGCCTAACCAACTAAATGAAGAATGAATTCTTCAGTTTTAGAGCTAAACAGAGCAAATTTCTTGAGAAGAAAGGAGGTTCTGTGCACTGTAAAGGGATAATGCAGGCTATTTATAGATATCTAGATGAGTCCCAGCTAAACTAGCTAGGAAAGTGCTGAGTAAAGAAGGAAACTTCTGTGAAGGTGCAGACGACGCTTCGACGCAATTGCCGATGTTGTCTA
>VDFB02025880.1:0-36377 GCA_007258455.2 Sequoia sempervirens
TCCTTATCATATCTAGAGGGTTTGTGGAATATGTGACGTCATCATCCCATAATAGTGATTGCACCTCCCTATGGAATCTCTCTACTACTGGTGCCTTTCCCCGATCATCCGACTGTGACAAGAATATTAAAAATATTATCGAAATTAACCCAATAGACTTATGAAAAAAACATAATAATAAAACATTTTGCTCGTATCTAATTTGTACAATTACAATGAGGTAAACCTGTTGGGTAGAAGTGCCTGAAGATGCATCGCGATCTGTGCTTTGGGTTGGAGCCTTCCCCCTATGATCAATGTCCCATTGTGACAAAAATTAAATATAAAAAAACATTACCGAAATGAAACCAATAGATTTACAAAAAAAAAACATAATAATAAAATGGTATATTGGAGTCATTAATTGGAGGTTGGGTAAAATGGTATATAGTATGTACCACCCCCATAGTAACCGTGTTTGTATCTATGTGATTCAAATTGTAATCGATTAGCAATTCTTCCCCTGCAGTTATTGATTTTATCGCACATACGAATACACGGTTTCCCTTGCATGCCTCAAATATGCAATTGGGTTGCTTATTTGTTGACCCAAGTCATGTACTATTTATAAACCCTACAATATTCCCTGATTCTTTTGGCCTTCCATCAATGTACATAGCCACTCCTTTATTTTGATCCTTATCTTTTAGTTGTATATAATTTGCTAACAGTGCATACCTACGCATAGTTCATGTATATCAAAGTAGCTGCATCCAATCTTTGTAAATGTAACAGGTTCTGACATACTCCATTAATTCAATAACTTTTTCGTAACAGACCTTTATGTCGTCCATGAAAAATAGGCCCAAACCATGTAATGGCGATGGTGCTATGTGATATATCCTCTCGTTGACACAAAAATCAGTGTTTATTGGAGGAAGTTCCTTGGGTACCCATTGTTTCCGTAGATGTTTGTACCTCAAGGGCACCTTGATGTCGCATATTCTCTCATCATCATAAGAACATGACCCCCCTTCAGTAAGAAAAAATTCCATGCATTTACAAAATTTTCTTCTAATCTTTCAAGACCTCTAGTTGATCTCCCTATTTTAGACCTACTACATGTCTCATTTTCCTCTTCTCTTCCTGAATTTCCCTCGCTTGAGGAAGATAGATCTGACAAATACCTATTTGGTGGTACCTACACTCATACAAATGTTGGATGAAGTTCTTTCGTGGTGATGTGATCCCAAGGTATGGGGTTGGAGGATTAAAAACCAAGGTTGTCACTACTAGTCAAATGCATGTGGAGGTAACAATAGTTGTGAATGTATCAATAAACCTTGTAAGGGTTTGATGATTAGAGATCACTTGGTAAGCATGGGAATGGTTTGTAGGGTCACCAACCTTTTGTTTTGAAGCCTTTGGTTTTGGAAACATCTAGAGGAGTCATTGTCTTGTTTCTTGGAGGTTTATTGGGTTAGTTGGTGGAAGGTTGCTATTATTTTTTGTACCTGTCTATGAAATTTTTTGGACCACCTTTTTGAACACAATAGTCCCTTTGAGGTAGTGCTGGTGTCTAGTTAGTTAGTCTATGAATTTTTTTGGACCACCTTTGATGTGAAATAGCCCCTTGTGCAACCATCCTTTCAGTCTATTTCTAAATGGACAAACCCCTTGCCTTTAATGATTAATCTCCACAGGTTTCTACCCCTATGATTTTTTGGGTCCCCCAAATAAAACAATAAAAGATGGGCCCTACTTAGAAGAACCCCAAAATGTATCAGAGTTTCTTTCTTTCTTAAGAATCCAATTAAAGAGGCTAATTGGGTCCCTCCCTATCCAACATTCCTTCACCATTTTCCAGACACCCACAACATCTTCGAACCATTTATACTCTTCGAGAACTTGAAAAAAAAAATTCACTTTCATTAGTGTTGTCTTTCGGGCTTTCCCTAGTGCTGGCATCTGTATTGTTCTTTTGGAGGTTTGGTTGAGTCAGTGAAATATTCATAAGTTTTTAATGGCTCCTTGTCTTTTTTTCATCTCTTGTACTTCTATATGTTCTCTTATGGACATGCACTGGGCATTTTTCATTGCACTTACAGACCATGTATTGTCTTCAGTCCCTTTGATCATTTGTGGACCTCAATATGTAAATTTAGTTCATTAAAGTTTAGAAATTTGAACCCTAGTGAACTTCATGTGTTGTTATGTGATGGGAATTCCTTTCAATCTTATAGTAGAAAAAATATGCTAAGATAGATACAAAAACTGTAGTTCACAGGCCAAAAAGGCCACCCAGCTAATTGAACATCTCAAAGCTTGGCTGTTCAAACTAACCAGACACTAGTACTAGGTAGTACTTGGGTTTGTCAATGGGACATTGGCTTGAATTGACCAAAATATAGCATGCAACACCTTGATGGGAACAAATAGAGTCTAAATCACTGTACTTGCAACAAGATTTCTAAATGTTGGGGGAAAATCACTTACAATCATTGTCCCTTGGTTGATTTTCCTTTTCTGAGTGCCCTCACCTCTCGCTCTGGCTTTCCTCCTGCCAAATGGTTCCTAGTCTTCCTCCTGTACTCAATGGCCTTGCAACACTTGTCTAGTGAAGTCTCACAACTCTCCACTTAGGGGCTAGATGCAATGGTTCTCGGTGCAACTCTCCAGTTAGGGTCTCGATGCAGTATGCTATGTCGTGCTCCTACGTGCACGGGGCTAAAATTCAAAATATATGGTTTATATATATTCTATGTCAACATATAGTTTATATACAAAATATATATGCTATGTCAACATATAGTTTATTTTATTTTCTACAAAATATATTTTTTGTATGGTGGCTTGCTGAGCTTATATAGTTGGTTTTCTCTTTAGAATTTTTGATGATTTATTTCCTATGACATGATTGAATATTATCTATAGTCCTAGTGATTGTTAAAAAGTCTTATTATATGTGATGTTTAATCATGATGGATGTCTAAGAATCAATGATTGAAATACTACTTGACTAAAGATTGAGCTATCTGATATTTTTTCATTTAAACATCATGGAAGAAATGCTTGCAATCAATGTCTTATTAATGTAGCCTACAAGGTTTCTTTTCCTAGTTTTTTTCGGTCCTATTCTTGTTCCGACTTATTTTTTACATTGGTCTATTACAGTAATGGGGAGGATATCTAGTGAATCGATTCTTTCAGTCTCTTTGATTCTTATCCTTGTGCATAACAAGTTTTCTTCTATCCTATGATTCATTGATTGTTGGTTTAAAACACTCATTACAACTAACATGGATATGAATTATGATGTGGGTGTGAGAAGGGATTGTTGAATATGAAGGAATGGTTTAGGAAAGTACTCCTTAATCCAAATGAGTCATTTTCTTGTATGGAATGTGTTAAGAGACTTTAAAATTAATATATTTAATATAGTTAATATTGACACATCTAAAGCATGCCAAAGGCACTTTAGAGATACACTATGATATAAAGAAGATTGTTAAGGTGATGTCAAGTATTGATCCATTAGGGTAGGAAAACATATATGCATTGGTACAAAAGGTTCCATTCAACTTCTAGAGGAAATGGATAATTACCTAAGGGGCTAATGTGAGATTGGACCAAGTTTATATTATGATACAAATAGCTTGGGAAAAGGGATGATGAAATGGTTAAGTATGGGAAATTGTAGAGATAAATATAACACCAAGGGAAGAACACTAGAACTAATTTTAGCACTATGGATTAATCCAAGACTTAAAATTCCACTAAGAGGCATCCCTTACCTCTTAAATTAATTCCATAGGTGGGTTTATCCTCCAATATAGTGCCATTGGTTAGCTTATCATGTGAACTTCCGTTATAAGTAGGATTACCATACACTTTCATAACATGCATGACCTCATGTTTGAGTCTCAAAACCCTCCCATATCATCAACGCATGCGTCTAGGCTAACCATGTCAAGTTTCACTCCATACAATCACAAATTGAAAAAATTTCAACGTTGGCCCCATTCACATTTCACTATGCGGGGTCAACATGAGGAAACACTAATTTTTTGGGAATGAAATAACCAAAGATATGATCAAATAACATCTAATCATAAATAGTCGTAGAGTAATTAGGATTTGATCATATGGAAATTTCTAGGAGAGCTACAATAGTTGTAACATCATGAATTAACAAAATTAAAAAGTACATCATGAGTTAATTATGTAATGGCATAAAAATTAAAAAACATCATGAATTAATTATGTAACCATATAAGTCAAATATAATTCTATCAAGAAATCAATATCAAATAGATAATATAATTGCATAACTCATACATTTCAATGTCATTGATCTTCTTCATCCAACTCTTTGTCTGTGTCATCCAATCTAGATTCAACATTGTAAGGATTGGTCATATCATCATCATCGTCATTGATATCAGTTTCGATAATGTCATCATCCACACAGATATCATCTTCATGAACATTAACTCCTACAGATAATCATGAGCTAGTTCCTCTTCTTCGACATCTTCGTCAGGCACATCATCAACTAACTATTGATCCTGATCATCATCTACATCATCTTCTAGTTCTTTGGTATCTTCTTCTTCCACCACATTATACTTTACTGTCCCTCCTCTTGGATCATGTCTAACAAAAAATGACCAACCTAGTTTACCTGGAACCTCTAAGTAAAATAACTGCTCACATTGGCTTGGAAGAACATAGGGCTCATTTCTAGCTTGCTCAATCGACCTTGTATTAACCATGGTAAATCCATTATCATGTTCAATAACCATTCTCTCAAGATCATTTTCATTCAATCGTAGCCTATACCATTGGACGACGAACATAACTAATTTGAAGGACTTAAAGTCACACTCAAGTATATCATCCAAAATCCCATAGTATCGATTTTCTGAGACTTTTGGATGTATGCCACTTCTAGATGAAACATTAGTCACCTGAAAGACTACAGTTATTCCATAATCACAAGTTTTCTTCATGTCATCCAACTTTTTGATTCAAAATTTATGACCATTGCACCACATAGCCTTGTGGTGTTTCACCTACAATATGTCAAACATGTAAAAATTATTGCATCGTCAGTTGATAAACATATTTATTCTTGGCCGCATGTATGCAAAGAAGAAAAAACTCAACATATATATACATCAATATAATTGAAAATAATTAAATAATATGGTTGATTAATATATTTATATGTACTTGTTTATCTCTTAAACCATATGCTAAATCAATTTCCCTTGGTGTAACATTGGAATCTCCATTACGATGAGCTTCTTTAACCAATGAAGCCACACCTTCCCATGTTAATGCACGACCAAATTGTTGACATCGTTCAATCCATACCATCATCCAATCAAGATTGTTTGCGACATACAAATGTAGTGCATCCCACTCTCGACCAACTGTATAAAAAAATAAAAATTCACAAATGACGTATAATTTGTTAATTACCACCGTATACAACCTTAATTTATAATTGATGTACTTGAAAACCTAAAATCCCACTACCAATGATCTTATTATATTTTGTAAGAAACCTCTGAACTATATGTATCCAAGACCCATTGTTCACACATTTCAAATTGAAGAGATATAATGTATAGGCCAAGCAGTATATAGGTCACCCCGATCATGTTTTATGTTTATATTGGTAGGATACAACATATCGGAACAACAAATAGCAAGCTTCACCGATAAAAACATTGCAGGAATGGCCTACGTGTGTTGGGACTAGAATTTTCATTCAAAATTTTGATGGTCCTTTCATATGAATCAAATTTTTTCCTTAAAAAACCATGTTCTTACCATCCACAAGGTCAAAATTTCCTTTTACCGCCTTACCACAACCTCCAATAAAGTAACTCACGGTAGTGTGGTGGGTAAAGGAAGTAATACACTATATACTGCTATATCATAGAAGGTTGATGTCTTGCCTGCGGTAGAGCGGGGTCATGGTTAATACTAATAGAGGGAACCATTATACCATGAAAGGTTGAAATGAAGCCCGTAGTAGAGCGATAATCTAAGAACAAAGGTAATAATGCACCGCCATACCACATAGGGTTGGAATGGAGCCCACGATACAACAGTGAAATAAGAATAGGGATAAGGAGGAACCGCTATACTGCAGGGGGATGAAAAATGTCATGTGGTAGTGTAGTAATCTACCATTGGAGCATTAAATGAAGGCTAGTCACATCAATCAACATCAAAGTATGAAATTCAGCTCGACATGAAAGATTTGAATGATGAAGAACTTAAGATATGAAATTAATGCGGTATGATATCAAAATTTAACAAGGAAAATTGAGAATTCGTGCACTCGTGCTAGCTCAAAGTACGACAGTGGAAGAATTCTGTAGAGCGAGCAAAATTCTGGTTAAGTCTACTTATCATTCACTGAAATTTAAACAATTGTGCCAAAGAAATCAGAGGTAGGAACTAAAAAGGAAGAAAAATCTAGTAGAATTTCATTGTAGTTGCCATTACTTGCCCTGTTACCTGGTTCAGTAGATAAGGGTTCTAAGAAAGTCTTTAAGGATTTAGCTCAGGGGTGTAGGGACCCAATAATTCCACAGTCTGGGTGGAATTTATATTGGTGTTTTTATAAGAATAGAGATGAAAGGGTTCTAGTGTCAAACCCATGGACTTATGACATAGGAAAATTAGTTGTTCCTAATTTTTTTGTTGATGTCGAGCTAATTAGAGCCTTGGCCAATAGATATCATGCCCCATAAAAAATGGTTAGACTTCCAGATGGTCAATGTCTAGTAGATATCTCGAGGGAAGCTATAATTAGGTGTTTTGACCAAATAGGTAGGCTGTCACTGAAATTGACTTGGGAAAGTTGGAGCAAGAATATAGAAGGTTGAAAAGGACCTATACAACTGATGAACTCCCCTTACACATGAAAAGGGGTGACAAAAATAGAGTCCTACCCATTCACTCTTCAAGACTTGAACCCTTTCCAGTGTCTGACTTTCAGACCTATTTCAAAAATACCTACTATGCATTATGTCAAATTCTTGGAGTTGATGCAAAGGAGAATATGTCGATAGGGTTGATGAGAATGGCCATGATTATCCAACATCTTGAATCGAATGTGGAGTTTGTTTTTGCTTCATTCATTGAGAAACATATTCATGAAGGTCTGTTACAGGTTAGGGAAGCCAAGGCCCCCATAACTTTTAGAAAGTACTCCTTATTATGTCATTTGATTCTATCTCAAAATGAAACAAAATGGACAAAGAGGATGAAATTGAGAACACATGAGAATGGAGTTATGCTCCAAGTACAAAATTGGTGTTATATTTGGGATAGTAAATGCAATGAAAGTGATTATGTTGTATTTAGGGATGATTTTGTCATCAGATTGATTGCTCAACTTGGTTTTCTTACACCAAGATTACCACAATCCCTAATGGATGTCACGAGACCCCTACAATACAAATCGGATCAAGGTTTTACACATAATTATGCTGATTGGTTTTTGATGCCACAACACACCATCATCAGGGTATATGGTTGTGATCAGGCCCCTCATATTTTACCAAAATTTGTGCCTAGTAGAGTATTGTTTTTAGAATTTATGTGGAAAATGCTTTGGATGGAGCATGATTTGATGAAAAATTAGAAAAAGGAACATTTCTACTTGATTTGATGGTATTTGAAGAATTGTCAATTGGATCAGATATGTTGGAGGAATTACAAAGATTTATAAAAGCTAATTTTTCTCTCAGATCAGGGAAAGAGAGAATTGTGATCTAGAAGGCCACATCAACAATATCAGAAGAACCCTAATCACAAAGAGGGAAATGACACATGAATTTGATCTAGAAGAGGATGTAATAAGAAACTTGGTCTATTTTGTAGATGTGTTTGAAAGAAGGAAAATATGGTTAATGATGATGAGATGGGAGGATCAAGAGAGAGGAAAAGATAAGAAGTTCAAGGGGTTTTTTGATGAGGACCCAAACTTGTTGAAAAGAATGCAATTAGTCCTTGGTAAATTTGATGAATTATCTAAAAAGGCTCAAGAAGAGAAATCAGCCCCATTTCCTACACCCCAACCACCAACATCCACAAACTCTACATCACATACACCACCTTCATCACCAATTCATCCATCTCCTCCATCTCAAACAAATGAGCCTCTTGCCAAGAAAAAGAAGAATGGGTCACTAGTGGACTATGAGTCAAATGATGAAGAACAAGAGGTAGTCTTAAATTTGGCTGAGATGAAAGAGGTTGCAGAGAAACAAAAAATCCTTGAGCCTCATGATCCCAAGATGAGAATATCGGAGGAGGCTATTGATGAAATGTAGGATGATGAAAGAATTATTGCTTCCCCGAGATTCATGGAGGATGATGACTTTATCCATACTAGGGAGTTCAAAGATTTTTGGATAAAAATGAAGATGAAACAATTTGATGAAAAATTTAAAATTAAACTCATTGGAGCTGATGATTCGAAACATGTAGAAGTGTAGGAACAAACAATGGCAGAGTTAAATATTGAAAATGTCAATATTACTCTTAAAGAAGCAAGGGAGTTAGTGTTGAAAAGTAACATGATCATTATACTAGGAATGGAGCTCTCCAAAGTGTTTTTGTTGGATGAAATCAGAGCTCAAGATGATCCCAAATTAGTTGCAAAATTTGATTTGAAAGGAGTATCAAGGACATGATATAATCCAACCATCCAGACCCTTGCCCTATGGACGAAACAAAAAAGCACAAGGAAGCCTAGGCTTCTAGATGTGGTGCAAGAAATGAGAGGGTCTACTTTGGTCAAAACTATGAAGGAAAATACTCCCACATAAGCAACAACCGTGACAATGCATTCAACAATGTTTACAAGAGATGTAGTGGAAAACATAGAAAAGAAGATGAAAGAGTATGAGAAAAGACTCAAACTATCAAATGAGGAGATACATAAGTTATTCATTGAAAATGTCATATTGAAACAACAATTTCAACAAGCCACATATGTAAAGGGGAATGAAATGGTTGTATATCATCCATCTGCTTCAGTTGAAGATCCACAAATTCAACAATTGAAAGAAGATGTTGAGAAACTAAAGAATTATAATATGGATGATATCAAACGACACATCTTGAGTACCTTGGAGGAATTACTGAAACACAAAGTTGAAGTTTCAAAAGAGAAAATAAGTGGAGTTCACGAGGGCTTCAGTCATTTGGTAAAAGCCCTGGAATAGATAAATACTAATTCCCCTATCTTAGAGGAATTGCAGAAAAGATGGCAACCCACTTACCATATCTTAACCACTCTGTGTAAAGCCACACAAAGAGATCTTGATGCACCCCCAAGGTTAAAACCTACTCAATAAATGGTAAAAGGAATCATTGATGAGCATAAATATTTGATTGATATGAAGAAGAAGGTAGAAAATAGAAGGAATTCATTTGATTCAATAAAACACAATTTTAGCCCTCTGATCGTTAAAGGTGATGGTCAACTCAAGGATGTGGATGAATGGAGAAATGAATTTGATCAAATGGTTCCACAATTTTTGACACATATACAAGGTGATGGTAATATCAATTTGGAAAAATTTCATGCTTTGCTTGATGGAATTATTGCATTGGATAATGGCTATACAAAGTTCATTGTAGATGCCAGAAACTTGCTTGATAGAAGATGAAAAAGTCACCTGTCAAACTTCACTGCTACACAAGAATACAAGTGGCCGAATGATTTAACCATAAGTGGTAGGAGAAATACCTCGGTTTAGATGAAGATTAATCACTATCAATGATAATTATCATAAAGTAAAAACTTTGCACATGTCTTTGGTGACTCGGGCTTTTACTCAGAGATTAACAAAATTGTCATGTGTTAGTTGTTAATTGTTTCAGTTATATTTTACATGTTAGTTAAGTTTTGTTATCAAAATTCATGTCTTTTGGTCTGAAGCTTGTTGCCTCTCCTATAAATAAGAGAGACTAGGACCAATAAAAAATTATTAAGATAGGAGTAGATAGAAGTAGGAGAATAGGGATTGATACAATGTTTACATCATAAAGGACCAAGATGCACATGGAATTTTTTTGATGAAGTTAATGGAAAATATTTGATTCGGTGGCTCTATGTTGGTATCAATTTTTTGTTAAGTTAATTGAAGATATTTCCAGATTGTATCCATATTTAATATTACTCTATTGTTTAAATTGATATATCAAGCATATTTTCAAATTTTCAGTGCACATTTGCTGTATCTGTGTGGCATAATTAATTGGGTCTTTCAAGTAAAGATTAAAGTCCTCTTGATTATTCACAACAACTTAGGAATATTATTTTGGATTATTAAAGAAGAATCTGATAATTGTATCCTTGCCTATTTATACAAGTTATAAACATAGAAGTTTGAAATAGTTTGAATTATTGCCAGTCATAAGTCACTTGTCTCTGATTTCTACTTGGCTCCATATACCCAATAGAGCACTGGTCTTCACATTTCATCACTTAGTTTCATTTCATTTTAAACGTTTTACATCTATTAACTAAACATATTTCTTTGATATTGCTTATACAAATTATGCTAGATTAGCAGTACATTTGTTCACTTTCAAATTGCCATTGTGAATAGATTGCTGTAGGAGGGATCACATAGTTCAAGTTTGCTTCATTCACATAGGTAGACCCACCTAGGTCTGGCAACACCTAAAGAGAAGAAGGTCTAAAACCATTTGGCCTTGTATGTTACCCTAAAATGTACCAAGATTTTGGAAATCTCTTGAGGCATTTTTACTTGCATTTTTGAGAGCTAACAACGTGAATGCGAAAGCATATTGTACAATATCAGCATAGGCACATTGCATTCATACCGATCGATAGAAGAAATTAGGCTATATATTTTGATTAAAAAGGAACAAATAGAGAATGTAGCACCACAAGAAATGCATATCGGCATAACTCATGAAATTTTCCCCAACAAAATACTCATCGCCAGCCATCAGAAGCCTAACAAGTGACAATTTCGATCTCATATACTACTTCGATGAAGATAAAAGACTCGTATCGGGGACACATTCTTTTTATTCTACAGATGGGTTATTCAAGAAAGTAAAAGATAGAATCACTCGGGATTTCTGCATGAGGTACACCAATATATTTCATTGGAGGAACACATTGATATCAGAACAACAAAAAATGGACCGCTTGACGACACATCTTACACTGATAACATTTAGTCGGGAGAACATATCTCAAGTTATGCCAATAAGGGAATAATCAAAGTAAGATGTTGCGATGAAATAGAGGATAAAATAAGGCACCAATAGTGAAAGACTTATTTTCTGGAGTAATACAATACTAGTCATTTTCTATTTGTGTGTGGAAGATTCTTTCATTTGGACTAGTTCTTTGTTGTTTCTTTTCAAGCAATTGAAGGCAATGTAAAATGTATTCTAATTAATCTCCATGACCATCTTATAATTACCTCTCACTTTCCCCAACCTACCTTTCCCATCAGGTACTCCCCTTCAAATTTGTTAATGGAGTTGGGATCCCAAATGCAATCTACATGGATCTTTGCTGCGAACTTAGGAAGATATTCAGTAATGTACACCATGGTCTAGTATACCATATATCCCTCCACCATAGAACCCTCGGGATGTAGTTTTTTCTAGCAAGCCTTCAAGAATTTCAAAGTGCCTCTCCAACCATCCCATTGACCTTGTGGTATGCGAGTCCACACAATTCAATCTCACTAACTTAGTTTTATGAGTAGTGTTGCTTGTGCATTGAAAATGTCAAATCTGGAGACCTTTTCATTTCACACATTAGGCCAGAGATTTTTCTCTTCCAATAATTTATATCTTCTTTATGGATTTATTTAGATTAATGACCATCTCTACCAGTGATTCAAAGCAAATATATTAACAAGATTTAGCTTAAAATATACAATATATTACACTTAACAAGAAATAAAACAAATACTTGAATATAAGATCTATACAAAAAATTGAACAAATCTCGCTACTTACCTCATGTATTCTCCAAGATCATATATAACTTACTTGACATTGTTGTCAAAGTTGTCTAGGAGAGATAGAGGTAGAACGTACTGCAACAATTATAAAATGATCTTTTCATTATTTTTCCAAAAGTAGTAAACACAGTACACTAAAAAGTACATGCATTATACAAGTGTATATAATATACCAGAATAATTACCTTAATGAAAGTATGCCAATCATGCGTTTTCATCCTGACCCAAATTCACCTTTCTTTGTTATGATATTGTTTATGTGCGAAACAAATCTACTTAGAATAATTTTCATATGACTTCTTTATAGCATTGCTTTTCTCTGTTATTTAATAACCAAGGAAGGGAACTTATATTGAATTTGGTCTCCATCGCTATTTAATTGAATGAAGCATTTTTCATTAGCATTTGGCCCTACAGAATGCCACTGAATTTGACAATTTTTTTTCTTGTCGTACCCTCCATCGATATTTTCCATAGCGTTTTTGTTATATTCTTTCCTACAATATGCATTGTATCAAACAAATTAAAAATAATTTATGTACTCATAGTAGGGCAACCACCATACTAAATTATGCAGGATAACTTCCAGTCCACATGGAAATTCGGCCATTAATGCCTTGGCGACCTTCATGAAACATATAAGTTAAGGAAATTAACAATGACAATCATTGTCAATTACAACATGAGTAAACAAAACAAAATATAAAAATATAAATTCCAAACATATCATATACAATGGATAAACAATTTGATCCGATGTATAACCTTGATGATTAATCCTATTATATTCTAACTTCCATAGGCGATGTGTCATTCTTCGTGGTTTTGATGTAGTCTCTTCTTTCCCATTGAAAAGATGTTTTTCAGTAGTTCGATACTTATGATTTTTGTGGAGGAAGTGCCTATACTCATCAAACACCTGCTTTCCTAAACTTGTTGAACGACGAGATTTCATCTTTGGACCACAAATTGGACATGCAAATTTTCCTTTTTTTTGAAAACCTGCAAGATCATATATAATTGGATTAAATATGGATTTTTATAATTATATATAATGAATAGATTATTTAAAACATGCATGATATCTACTTCATAAAATTAAATATAGTTAAAGAAATTGCAATTGAGCGTTATAACATACCACAAAATATATGAGTTGAACTGGGGGCACCATAGTTATCCACATACAAGCATTGCATGGAATTAGAAATTGTGTATCCTATTGGTCTAGAGATGTCATACATAGTGATACCATTCATAACTTTTATTAGCTTGTCAATAAGAATTTCGATATATACATTCATATCTTTAACTTGGTACTTACTAGTTGAATGAACATAAACATTACATAATTATTATAACCATTTTACTGCAATATATATAAATTAATGTACATGACTATTGAATGAAAAAAATATAAGTCATTATGCAACAAATAAGACAAATGAGATGCTACTATGTTAAAAAAAATTGATGTAAAAAAATACCTGGAACAATCATTTCCAGCATTATGTGCTCCCTCTTTATTGACATCCATGGAGGAATGTTATTGATGCGATAATAAAATATAAGAGCCACCGTAAATAGATGATCATCTCTCAAATGGATTGACCTGGATTACGTTTGCTAATAAAAGCACGAGATTATAGGGAGGTTCTTCTTTAAAGTGTGGCTATTTTTCCTCCATGTCCCTAAATGCAGAACCATCCACGGGAATTTGAAGAATGACATCTCCACTTCTATTCCTTGCATGGTAATCCATAAATTGCACTAAGCTTTAAGCACCTAAATGTCATTGCATATGTGGAATATTAGGAATATAGCGAAGAACGCTAAGGAGGACTCCTTTTTGGTAGTTGATCTGTTGATATCTACTGATATGACATTCTAGGCATTCTGTTACAAATTCATGTTATTTATGATATATAATATGATCATTGGGACATGCATCTATTGCTTGATACTCCATTCCAATATATTTCATAATGGAAGATAAATATTGGTATGAGCGAGGTAAAATATTTGATGGTGGTAACAAAAATTCACCTATCAATCTACAACAAAAAATAATTTGTTAATATAAAGAATATTAATGGTACATATTTCATCATTTTTTTACTAGTGATGAACTAACAACAAAAATAGATGAAAAAAGATGACATATATGACATACCTTAACATCCGTGAGATTGCTATGTTGGATAAACCATTCATAACCTTCAAGTTCACCATAAAAAATACAACAGAGAGAAGAGTTGTTTGGGAGCCTTCATAAATGGGATCGTATGCCTTCTCAAGTATAGGTAAATCATGAATATCATCAAAGTCATCTTGATCATCATGATCAACTGTGCCACTAAATGTGTCATGGATCAATTTATTTGTACCATCATCTTCAATTGTGTTTTTTGGCACATGATCATCTTTTTCCTTAGGATCATTAACTTCATCTTTGATATTCACAGCTACATGTTCCTCCGCTTGAAAAACCACATTCTTTGGGCCATGGTAATCTATATCATGTGCCTTAGGGCACCCCACCTTTATAATAATGATCAACACAAATAAACCATGATCATGATCAAGTGATTTTATATATATATATATAAAATGTTAAAGTGATATAAACATTTAAAAATTCAATCAATATAAAGACATATAATGAACAACTTACCAATAGACGATAATCATGCCCCCTTCAACGTGACCATGCTACCTACAATGTTTCTTAGCTGTTGTGATTAAAAGTATTCTCATCTTTAAACCCTTGCAATTATTGCAAGGACAATAACATTTCCCATCACCCTTTCTTTTCAATCTAGCCCACAATCTAGTAAGTGTCTCTTCATCTTGTTATGCACTAATATTATTTGACATGATTTTTCTTTACCAAGCTTGAATATTTAGATCTTCAAAAAATATAAAACTTGCACTCCAATAATTTTTAATCATAGACATATAACAAAATCTAATAATTATGATATTTTGCACCAAAAAAATTTAGCCTATAACCTCCACAAGTTGTCACAAGTATAGCAAATTCACAAGTATAGCAAATTCACAAGTATAGAAAAACAGTGTCGCAAGTATAGATAAATTGTCAAACTCACTTTTATTTATTAAAAAAAATTCATCGAAACCTCGACGAACGCTAACCATATACCCATCGGCCCACAAATTAAAGAGGCTAACCATATGTCGGCCCATAAATTGATGGAAAGGGATGGTTGACTTTAAGTGTATGTCGAAATAGTGACGAAAATCACAGAGTGTCGCAATTTCGACAAACATCAAGCATAAATTTTAAGAAAATTTGAAAATTTCACATTAAATACACAGGTACTCGACGATGCATCTAATTATACATCTTTCGTTGGAAAGTTTCATTGTATTTTGTAGTCAAATGAGTTAGTGATAGTACATAAAGCTGCTAGAACTATGATGAAATAGTCTAATGTACCAGATGTATATTGGAGAGAAGCGATACATATTGCTGTTTATGTTCTTAATAGAGTTCAAATCAAACACAACAACACAAAGAAACCTTTTGAGTTATGGACTGGTAAGACTCCTACTGTGAAATATTTTAAGGTATTTGGAAGCAGATGCTATATTAAAAGAGTTGATGAAAATCTTGGAAAGTTTGATGCTAGATGTGAGGAAGGAATATTTCTTGGATACTCTACTACTAGCAAGGCATATAAATGTTTTAATAAAAGATTAAGGAATATTATTGAAAGTGCTAATGTGAAAGTTGATGAAGACATATGCAGACCTATTGAGATAAGTGAAGTTGAACCTCATGATCTTATTTGTAGACATATACCTGAAGAAAATAAGGAGAAGGAAGAAGAAGAAGAGAAAGAAGAATAAGAGCAAGTGGAAGAAGAAGAAGAGAAAGAAGAAGAAGGGCAAGTGGAAGAAGAAGAAGAGAATGAACTAAAACCTATTTCTAGGACTCCTAAATATTTGGTGCACTCATATTTTTCAATTTTTTTTTTGACAATCTTCTATTTTTTCACATGTGCAGAACAAAGAGCTTGATTTTCAGTGAAAAACCTACATTCACAAGAAATAAAAAATAAATATAATAATAAAATAAAATTTTATTTTAAAAATTATACTTTTGGGGAGTTTCTATAATAAAGACTAAGAAGCAATTACAAAAGATAAATTTTTAAAATGAATTCATTTGATCCCCTAAAAGGTAAATCAAAAGTGATTTTATCAAAGATTTTGATAAAAAGGAGACTCTCATTATACATGGTTTAAAAACTGGGTTCCCAATCCAAGGCTTCCTTGATCTAAGGTAGTTTGATAAAAAACCTCTTCAATTGGAATGTTTTGGGGCCAGAACTTTGGCTTAAATCATTATATTATTTCTGTAAAAATTATGTGATTTCAAATAAAAATCAATCTCCCCTTTAAATTGTAAACTAGCTTTGTGGGGATCACTCCCTCATTAACTCTTACGGGTTTCAGTCCCATCTAATCTAGTCAACCCTTCTTTTAAAACCAATAATTCTCGGACACGATGATATACAAAACTTGATGATTGTTCAATTGTCACTTGTGCAATCACCATTGTTCCCTCGTTTCCATTCTATAATTTCATTGCTCTATTATTTTATTCCCCTCAATGTGCTAGTAGTGTGCTTCATCTGCCTTCTATATCGGGTAAAAAGCCCAAGTTCCTTTCTTTGAATGATCTGCTAAAAGATATTGAGATGACATTGATGGTGGGTTGCTGGGTGACGGGAGCTCTCACTTCCTTGGCCGGCTTCCCTCACACCCCATCCAATTTGGATTTTATGGCTAAAACAAATCACATGAGCTAGCGAGAAATTAACACTTATTGCCTTTTGGAGGGGCCCAGTGAATGTTACTATGGAGCTAGGATTGAAAATTGAAAGCAGGTGACGTGAGTCAATCCTTACTTCTTCCTGCTATCCCATGCGGGTCCCACCCCTACTACCAGGTTCCCAACGGGGAGGTGGGAGATTGCCAAGTGGAATAACTTGGAGGGCATGGAAGACATTGGAATAAAGGAAAATATTAATCAAAATATTTCAGCATGGGGCATGGATAATAAAATGTGCACTACTAAAAGTGGAAACATATGGCAATATTATTTTAATGACACATCCGGTGATCCTCTATGACTTTAGCCGCTGATTGCGTAAGAGGAATGTGGCATCAAAAATTGGTCTTAGATTACAGGTGGAGGGCTGTTATGTTCTTTTAAAATAAGCATGCCCTTAAATTTTGCTTTTAAGAAAAGTTGGGGACTCCCTCGCTTTGTTTTGCTAGTTTGTTTTGTCCGATCTGAGCTGCGTGGATAGAATAAGAACATGATGCCTTTCGTGGTTTCAAGTTATGGTTTTCACCGACTTCAATCCTTTCGCTTCGGCCGTGTCAGCTGGTCTGTCCTTGTTCCCCTTTGCCCCTGAAATTATCTCGATTTATCTTGTTTCATTGAAATTACTCATGAAGATGAAGCGATTTCGTTCCAGAGTTCTGTCTCTGTTCTGAGTTTGATGTCGATAAAATGAGCTTTTTGTCTTGTGCTTTGTGTGGGTGTCATCGTGGTCCATCACATCGTTTCACCTTGGAGTCAAATTGTAAATTTAAAAATACAAAAAGATATGAAAAATTTGAAAAATACAAAAAAAGATATGAAAACCTTGAAAAATACAAAAAAGATATGAAAACTTTGAAAAATACAAAAAATTAGAAAGCTTTGAAAATACAAAACTATCAAAAAAGAGAAAATTAATATATATATATATATACAAATAAATAAATAAATCTTTAATTAAAAGATTTAAAATTTCAAAAGGGTGAAAGAAAATAATAGTAATAAATCTTTTTTAAAAAGATATTTTATAAGGTAATAAATTAAAAAGTAATAAATCTTTTAAAAATATTTATTTAAAATAAAAAAGGAAAGATTTAATTAAATTTCAAATAAATCTTTAAAGCCACTATATATATATAACATAAAGTTGAAAATAAAATTTCTTCTTGGTGGGCTCGGGCTCATAATCAAAAGTAAACTTGGCACCAAAATTATGAAATATCTCTGTTCGAAAAATGGTTCCAATCTGACAGCTTAAGCGGACTCAGAACCCAAAAAGAACTTGGCAGTAAAATATAATAAGGTTTTCAATGTAGTTCTCACTCTGATCCCGCATCGAAATCGGTTCCGCTCCCGCATCTCGCATCTCACACGGACCCGAGAAGAATCTTGAACTGAGCACAAAACAAAAAATGTTCTCATTCAGAAATGGAACCGATTCCGCCCTGAACGAGACCCGCCTTCGCTCACGCTGAAAGTTCCCATGTCGAGATCAGTCCCAATCCCGCCTCCGATGCTAAGCGAGTATTCAAAGGGGAATTAAATGATAGTTTTGAGGAGAAATCATACACATGACATGTAAATTTTTTTACAAAATACTCAAAGAGATGTCAACTTATGGAACACCATGATTGCTGGAATAAAATGTGTGAATCTCCTAAAAAGTTCCTTTTTTCCTGCGCCATAGGGAGAGCTCATCTCATGAATTATGTAGTTGCAAGATTGAGACATAATTTATTTTGTTTCTAATGCCTTCAAAGGTTTCACATTGAATGCGATTGGAAGGGGAAGTTGGTTTCCACAACTTGAATGAAATGTTGATAGAAAGACTTTAAGGGGTTCCACAACACAAAGAATGCAAACATTGTACCGAGGAATGGGAGCTTCTGATTTGTTTGGAGACGATGAAAACATAGACAAGGAAAATTGACCGCTCGACTGAATGTCTCCATGAGATGCCATTTCATGAAGCGAATGATTGCTAAAGTTGTACAAATTGAATTGTATGATGGCTACCTGATGAAAATGCAAAATGTGGAAACATGGACAGAAGGCGAGTGAACCATTTGATGGAAGCATTAGTTGAAGAGGCCTTACAAATTGTAAACCAAATGCCAATTAGATATTCACCAAAATGTGAAAGCTTCAAAGTGCATGCATGTAAAGTATAAAATCATCAACAAAGATGTAAAAAATGGAAGCATCGACATGGTGCGCAGACTGTTCACAGAATGCCTCAAAGGGTTGTCATCTCATTAGAATGTATGATCCCAAAATACGCACCAAATGAATGTTGTAATTGTGAGTACCCTGGTAAAAATGGTGATTTGCGCTAGATGTGGAAGCATAGTCGTGGCATGTGAGTTGTTTGCAGAATGTTTCAAAAAGAATGCAAAGGATGGAAACAAAGCATAGACAAGGCGTAGTGGATGAACTATTTGAAATAGAATGCCTCAAAGAGATTAATCTAATGAAAATCAATGATGGTAGGAATTGGACTGAATGAATATGCTGAAAATGATTAGCAACCTTCAAAAAAAGCATTCGCTGGAATGAAGTTGAACTCCTCAACCATTTCCAGTAATATTTTCGTGCTAAAATGGAAGCTTCAAATTAAGTTTTAAAAATGTTCAAGAAAATGCAATTGGCTGTTGAAAAGCCAAATTCCATGCCATTTCCAGCATCCCCTGCCTTTGCAAAATGAGGGTATAGGGCAATAAACACCCTGCAACCTTGCAAATCATCCTCCCCATTGAATGTCAAAATGAGGCACTCTGGAACATATCCTAGTATTGTAAGCTTTGCTTGTGTTTTATGTAGATGCAATGGAGCGGGTTTAGTGAATGAGGGTTGTACATACTTTAATGCATGAGATGAATGGCGAAGCATAGAGAGGGCACATGAACCGTTTGAAAAAAATGCTTTAAAAGAGATTCTATATCATGGAATACAATGTTTGTAGAATATGCATAAAGAGAGAAGCAATCAAGATTCAATTTTGCTGAAGAAGTATAAATAAGATCATTAAAGAGAATTCATTGAGGAATGGTTTAAAGTCGTTTCCCAAGCCACCCTATCGACTACAACCTTTGTTTCCTCATCAATTGGCTTTCTATTAGTTTGGGATGTGGTTTCGTATGGTCGTGCCTTTCTAATTGGTATTCACCCATCAAAATCATGTCGGTTGTTAGAGAGATCTAAGACAAAAGTGCAGGTTTGGAAGAGACCGTTGCTTCATTTTCTCTTGTGTTTTGTTCTTGGGATTTTAATTGGGTTCACCCCTTTCAACATGGAGATATTTTTTATAAATCTTGCGTCCAAATACAAGGTTCTAATATTTCAAACCTTGGATAGTAATTTAATGGAGATAAATGGGTGGTGTTGAGTGAAGCAAGAAAATGCATAGAGTACCCTTTGGATTAAGGAGCAAGCGGCATTAAGATTTAATATGCACATAAGAAATGATTTTGAAAGTTATTTTATTTTAATGATTTAAAATAACATTGATCTGAGAATAAGATCTGACTGTCTTAGTTGTGAATTTGAGAAAATAATCTAGACATTTAATTGATTTTCAAAATTGATTAGATTTGAGAAGTTTATTAAGTTTTCCAATTAATTGATGCATTAATGTTTTATAGGTGCTTTGTGTAATCGAGGTTGATTTGTAAAACTGACATGCAAAAAGAGAAGATATTTTCTGAAAGAATCATCAAACTGGAGAAAACTGAATGCTTGGTTGGCCCACTTGAGTTCATTTTTGGAAAAGGAAATTGATCTACATCATAGAAAGAAGTGAAACTCAAGAGTTAAAACTAGAAAGGTTGCACTTGTGAACTAAAGTTAAACTGAAGGATGGAGTTTCAACTGAAACTAACTAAAGCCAAACTGAAAGCTGAAATAGAAAGTCACTTGTGAGGAGTGATTGTATGCACAAATGCTACAAATTTTTGATGTTTGAGTTTTGGAGAAAATTATAGATTGTTGAGCTATTAATTGTCAAATGAAGCTCATTGTAAAAGGTTAGACACTTAGGAAAATTAGTTAGAATTTTTACAAGTTAGTTGATTAGAGTTAGCAGTAGGATAGTTAATGGAGTTTTTTTTTGCAATTCTTAGTTTAGCTGAGGTAATTTGAAGACATAGGTTTCTGTACACTAGTGATCTTTCCAAATTTGTAAATGCTACTTATCTGTTTCATTGACAGTAGAAGCAACCAGACTTAAACCTGCTTTAAGTTATGCTCTGGAATGATGTTTGTTTTATTAATCATTTGATTTGGAAAGCTTTCAAGGAATGGAGTTCTATCTTTTCTTTTGTTCGAATTATGGTTTGAAATCTGCTAATGAAGTTTGCATTGTGAATTAATGGCTTTGTATTGATTATAGGTTGATTTGTTTTGTAGTTTTAGTTTAGGAATTCCTTGGAAGGTAACAGGTCTAAGTAACATTTTTTTCTTTTTTGTATCTCTGATCTATATTTTTCCATTTTTTCATACCCCCCGATTAGAGTAGGTTTAGATAGAAGTTCAATCTTACAACAATCAAGAAGCTCAATAACCAGCAGGCCCCTTGAATTTTACAATTACATTGACCATTGAGCAATATCAACACAGTTGAGAACCAACTACCAGGACCTTGGGAGTTAGATTACTATATGTTGTCCTTCTTTTTTAGGATAAATAAAATAGAGATATTTTGTTTAATGTTTTTGTGCTATTTTAAACATAAATAGATCTGGTGCTAGAGGGAGGGCTTTGAGAAATTTTGCTTTGTTGTGAGTGGGAGTGGGTTAGATCTTGGAAGACCTAGCTCCGATGGGCAACCCTTTTTGTATACCTAGATTTATTCATGAAATCCCTAATCACATGTATGATAGGCTTCCTTTATTTTTCCCTAACAGTGGACAAAATACTTCTAAACATGTCAATATTTGTAGGGATTTGTCATTTTTCTCCGAATTCAGCACGAGGATATCATCTGTCAATTGTTCATCAAAACACTTCAAGGTACAACATGGAAATAGTATGTTAATCTACCACCAGATTCTATTTGTTCATGGATAGAATTAAAAATCTTATTCTTAGATCAATTTGATCCTTATACACATATGCAAAACCCATCACATCAATTTGTAGCCGTGAAAAGTCACCGCATGAATCAATTATGCAGTTCAATCACACATTTCTTCTTATGTTTAAGCAAGTTATAGATTCAGATCTAGTTATTAATGATCGTGTGGTAAAAGAACATTATTATTGGGGTTTGCATAATTTATTGGTAGCAAGAATTAAATGTTGTGGTAAAGTTACCACTATATGGGATGCATTTAACAAAGCTCTCTTGCTTGCACAATCTAGACAAGACGTTAGAAACATTCCTAATCAAAGTAAGAAATATAATGATCTTGTACTCGAAAACTGCCACTCTTCACATCTTTGCACTGGTTTATCCACAATGCCTACCCACATGAAAAGTCAAGCTTTGCAAAAGCCAACGATAAAGGTAAGTATTCTACTTGCTGATGAAGTTGTGACTATATCCACTCTTTTTGGTCATACTCCAACACATGATCCATTACATTGCAACAAAATTGTAAGCGAGATATTTGATGAGAAAAAATATATCATTTTGCTATTTTGTTTGAAAAAGAACATGAAACGGATATAAAGTCAGAGCATAATGGAAATATCAGGTTAGAATCTAGTTTCATTGGAAATGTTAATACTAACAATGGTATTGGAAGAGATGAAATATCAACATAGAACTGCTATCATGAGAAATCAGCAATACCTTCCAATGCTTTGGACAACTCTTCTGATTGTGAGAAGAATCAGTGTGATGAGGGATGGACAAAGGATGGTGAAAGATGTTGGATAGATATCCCACGTGCACAAAATCAATTAAGGGAGAAATTGGAAGAACTAGGAGATCTAAGGCTATCATAACTCACTGGGCCAAATACATGTTGGTTACATCCAAAAAATTAACATTCCCAAATGGATTGCCATGTTTTCTTGGGTAGGATGGAATTGTATTTCAGACAGCAAATCACTGTTGAAGATATATTTATGGAAGATCCTTAGAGTACGTATCCCCTCAATGAGGGAGATGAAAAAAATAGCACCCATGAAAATGATGACGACTCCATCCACAATGATGAGAGTAGTTGTGACAAGATCTTTAATTCTTCCCCATCATCTGATGAGGGTGCAACCCGAGACACAGAAAATAACCCACAAACAAGAGAATAATTTTATTATTTAGAGAATGGAGCTTCTTACATGCAGAGGATCTCAAATCCCCAAGTTCCTACAACACATGCAAGCTACAGAAAGCTACAGAATAACCTTTGCAATATGCAGCTTGTCCCCAAAAGTTACTTCCAAAATTAGAAAACCCGCCCATAAATAGAGCTCCTCATTAGTTTGGAGCCAAACAACATTCAAATTGAGTTTAGGCGGTTTGGCGCCGAAAATTATAACATGAAGTTCAAATTTCAAAAGAGCATTTGCAATGGTAACTTCTAGAAAGTGCGCCAACTTCGCGGGGCCATAACTTTTGATCCAGGACTCTGATTCGCAAACCGTTCGAACCATTGGAAAGGTCTCAAAGTCAAGAACGCACTCAAAATTTGCTTGGTGCCAATTTCGCAAGTTTTGGGGCCTATCCAGAGCTCTAAGTGCCTCAAATCTCACTCAAAAAAAGATTTTCAGTAAATTTGGGAAACTAAAACTACAATATCTTTCAACCAGGAACAAAAATAAAACCGTGAAATTGGGAATTCCCCATTATGATGAAAAAGGGTATCCAAAAATGTAAAACATTCAAAAATTGAGAAACTTGAAATTTGGAATCATTTTTGGGTGATGCAAGATTGCCCTTATTACACCATCGATGCTCCTCACATCGCATTACCTGTGGTAATTCTTCTTGAGAAGTGATCCCCGCCACGCTCCTCGTGATGGTTGAGGAAAACCCACCGGTGAACTACGCCTTTAGATAGCTAGGAATGAATCTTCCATGTGCCTTCTCCATTTCACCGTGATATTCTTCTATAATTTCTATTTCGTACTCCTTCCCACAATTTAATTATCCAAGATTTCTCGATCTCCTCCTTCAAGCAGGTGCCGGAATCCCGACTGCTCCATCATTGGTACTTCCTCTCAGGCTACCTTCATGATACTCACAAATTGTCGTTGAACACAGGGGAAATGTTGAATCCATCCAACAACTCTACCTCATATGCATTCTCTGAATCATGCCTCTTCAAAATTTTACAGGGACCGAACTTCTTCATCTTCAATTTTTATATGTTCCCACTGAAACCTTTCTTTCCTTGGCGGGACTCATTACTTCATCACCAATCAAACTCCTTATACCTCTCTTCCGGGATTCGCCTTAGCCTTATACTACATATTCATCTTGTTAATATGTTCTCTTACCTTCTCATGTATATCCTTTTTTGATGTGTTCTCAGAAAAATCTTGGCTTTGTGACTTATTTTCTTCTCTTGGTCCATCTTCCTCATCTCCGAGTCGCTTCTAGGGCTACCTCCATACACAACTGGAATGGTGGGATCTACCAAGCTCGCTGACAAAATTGTTGTAAGCAGTACCCTCGCCTCACAAGAAGATCAAGTCCCATCCCTTTGCCTATCTCCTCAAACATCTCTGCTACCCAAAATCTTTAAGCACAACCTCTGCCTACCCATCCGCTTTGGTGGATGGTGTGTAGAACTCAACTCTTCTTCCACAAGGTCCTCCAAAAGTACCTCTACAAATTTGGTGTCATGATTCAAAACAATACTCTTTGGCGCACTCAGGAAGCCTCACCCACCTCTTTGAAGAACAAGCCAACTCATGGAACTCCTCGAGATACACACAATTGACTTCCTTAAATAACATGCCATCCTAGATTATGAAATCCAGCCACCTTTGTCCCTCGGGTCTAATCAGAATAGTGTTTCCTTGGTAAGCTTTCCAAGCCTTGTAAACAGATCTTTTGCATATAGTGTCTTGAGTTCATTGAACCCAACCACTTCAATCTGCATCTTTGTCATCAATGTATGCCTCCTACTTAAGGCATCTACAACCCTATTTGACTTCCCACTCCTATGTTTCAAAACATAGGTATAACTCTGCAAAAACTCTACCCATTTCATATGCCTTTGATTTAATTTTCCCTGACTATTTAGGTACTGCAAGGCCTGATGATCAGTAAATAGAACAAATTCCCTCGGCAACAAATAATGTCTCCATTTCTTTAATGCTTGAACTATTGCATAAAATTCCTTATCATATACAAAATACTTTCTCTTGGCATCATTTAACTTTTCACTGAAATAGGCAATGGGCTTACCTTATTGGCTCAACATTGCTCCAATGGCACAACCACTAGCATCACAATCCACCTGAAACACCTTGTTGAAATCTGGGAGAGCTAGAACAGGTTGCTCTGTCACCTTCTGCTTCAACAGTTCAAAATTTTTTGCTGCTCTAGTGCTCCACTTGAATTATTTTCTATCCCCTCTCATTGTTTCAGTTAGGGGTCCACAAATACTACTGAAGTTTCTAATGAACTTTCTATAAAAACTAGCCAAACCATGGAAATATCTCACCTCGATAGCAATTTTTGGGGTAGCCCATTCCATAATAGCCTTCACCTTCTCTGGGTCCATCTTGAGACCTTCTACTTGTTGTGCAGTTTTTGCACACACGCCCCACTTGGAGTAGGGACCCTCTTTTCTGGTGTTTTCGACCTTTGGTTTTATTGGACTTATCATTTTGAGGTCTTGACATGTTGGTCTTGCTAGCTTTGACCTTGCCTTGAGGCTGGAATTGATTGAAATTAAGTTTTAAGCCAGATCTGAGTTTTCACCTAGATCCGAGATTTTCTAGCTCTGGCGGATTTTCCCGGGCCCTGGTTCCTTGTCTGTTCCTGGCTGGATTCTCTGAATCCAGGTTTCTGCCTGGATTTTCCAGTCCTGGCGAATTTTCCCGGATTTTGCCAAAATCTTGGTCTTCGTCATTTCCCCAGTTTTTGCATTTCCACGAAATCTATGTTTCCGCGTATCTTGGGATTTTCCGAAATTCCATTTTGAGCTCGGGTTTCTGGATTTGTCAGAAGTGTCTTGTCGCTCATTAATGACCGGGTACCTCTGCTCAGATGGGTATATGGGCAGATTTAGGGCATTTTAAGCATCATTCTGATTTCATTGCTCACTTGTTTCTGCTCTAGCGATTAGAAATTCTCACTTATGCTTAGGGGGTTGATTTGGATTGCTTGTGTGAATTGATTGGAGCGCTACTGGTTAAAGTTTTCATTGCTAAGGACGCGTTTGGTTTCTTCCTCGAGCTTGAATTTCATCCGCATTGATCCATGGTAGGTCATCATTGGCCCTCCTTTTATTTTTGCCTGGTGATTGAGTGTTTCTGCATTGGGTGATGATAATTTTGGGTCGGACCTTGCTTGATTTTGATTCCGTATTTATAGAGTTGGGGTTGGATTCATTTCTTCAAGAATTTCTATTTGCGTTCCCTAGGAGCTTGCATTTATCCATTAGATAACGGGTGCATCCTTTAGACAGGGTTCTGGGTTAGATTATTTACCCTCTTAGTGCGAAATCCGCCATATTGTACGAGGTTAGGGTTTTCCTCGGTGTTCAGCCCAGAACTGAGAATTCATTGTGATTGAGCGATCTTGTCCTGGTATCACGCTGACCCCCCCTGTCCTGTGAAGATCCGGGTGCTTTAGGTAAATCCTTAGCTAATATTTTAAACCTTAAAGTCTCCCCTGGTTTTAATGGCGGAGGCCTGGTTATTCAAATTAGGGCATCGTTGTTTTGGCATTGGGATTCATCCTTTGAGAGCTTTTGAGAAGTTGAAATCCTTTGCGTCCTGAGTCTTGTTGATTACTGTCGGTTTTGAGACCATTAGAACTCAGGAAGAGGAGATCCCGTGATCATCTAGCTTTTGGTTCGCATTTTGTCATTTATTGGGTTTTCAAGGTCCTCGCGGAATTCCGCCGCTTTCGGATTTTCTTGGTTTGGGCTTATTCCGCGGGCTGGGGTAATTACCGGAACATTTCAAGTTGTCCGCGAAAATCCGTTCCATCCGAATTTTTCCGGATCATACTACCTGGCTTTGTCCTTTTTGATGTTTCGATGATAGGACTAATGGAATGATTGTTAAATGCTTATTTCTTGTTGCTAGTGAGTGAATTCCATGATTATCTTTTGATCTTTCATCCGTACTAACGATCCATTTGACTAATGATGCTTTGGCTGCAGGAATCCATCTGGGTCGGATTTCTCCGAAATTCTGCCCCGACTGGATTTTCCTGGATTGCGATATTTTCCTGGACTACTTTTTTTTTTTGGATCTTCAAAGGATTGGCAGTTATGATGAATTTTAATGGTTTTATATGATCTTATGCTAACCTTTGGTCAGATTATGTCTAATGATTGAGTACTAATGATGTCTTTTGTGGGTGCAGGCCGAACCAAGCAAGGCTGCTACCAGAAAATCTAAGGGTGGCTCGGAGGGGTCATCCATCTCTGAGGCAGAACGGTTACGATTAGATATGAAGAGTCAGCTTCCTGAGAGCAAGGTATCTTCTGTGTGGGCTGAGGTATCTGATACCAATGTGGGAGCCTGGAGGTATGAAGAATTTAAGCAAAGTACAGTGGAGAAGGACCTGTCAGCCCTAAGGCAAGGAATGATGAAATCCGGACTAGTACATGTGGCAGGCTTCCCTTCAGCAATTCAATGCTATGAGTTGATTCTCGAGTGTGCCAGGCAGTATGATTTTGATACACAAAGGGTGGTTAGTACCGAGGGAAGAGTTCTGGCGAATTTTAGCCCTATTTCCATTGCACAAGCTTTCAACATGCCTGATCTACCTTCAATGTGTGCTCTGAGTATAGACACTGCCAGAACATATTATGAGAATGAACCCATCAAGGCTCAACAAATGACCAACTCATGGTTAGAGAAGCCAAAGTCCCACCATTCTAAGTTTCCCAAGCAGTTGCACAGGGTTAAGTTCAGGTCAGACGTATATGATGCTATCACCCTTTTGAGCAGGGTGGCAGGATTGAAAAGTACAGGAGTGTTGGAGAGTTGGATGGTCCATGTGATCACCAAAATTGGACAAGGGGCCAATTATCACTGGGCAGGGCTTATCAGTGCAGAAATTGACAAGCAATTAAGGAGTGTCCTAGAGACCAAGAAATTTACTATGTCTTCTTATATCATGTATGTGTTAGCCATATCCTACCCATACAAGGGTCTGAACCCACGAGGGATGCTTGGACAAAATATTATCTATGAGGTCTATCTAGAATTGCATCTTGGGCATAAAGATTACAGAAGGGCTAATGATGCATTCACAATGCATATCACCTGGATGCTACAAAATGCTGAACACATGAGGCTGTCGGATGGGGCCAAAGGGCTAATAAGGAACTATGGAGCTTGGTTCATCCAATTCCCCACCTTCACCTACCTCAGAATTGATGGATGCCCGGTCGCTCCATACAGGTTGCCTCGGTATCCCACTGATCACCTTGTTTTGTTGGAGGTTGTGAGGCAAATTTGTGAATTTGATGCTGTGGTAAAGAGAGAGAAGCACAAGATAGGCTTTGGTGGAGACTTCCCCCTTGGAATTGGTGTGGCAGAAATGTGCCCTTCTATGGACATTGCAGAAGAGGAATTGGCAGCGTATGGTTTCTCTTTCCATTCCAAAAGGATGAACTTTGACATAACAGGAGAAGTGCAGAAGAAAGCTACTAGGGAGTACAGGCATAAGGATGACCTGGAAGATTATTGGGTCAATATCAAAGACGACCTTGAGGCCAGAAAGAAGAGATATTCCAGGCTCCCTGTGGAGGCAGTCAGACAATACAATGTCAAGCTGATCCCGGATCAGTTGGAGGATGATGGAAATCTGGTACAGGACCACGCCTATGAAGCAGTGAAGGATTGGCCGGTTGGGGATATCAATTGGAATGAGGACGAGGTTACAGAATTGGAAGATCTAATGGCCCCGGTGATGAAATTCACCCTTTCTTGGCTTAAGCATAAGATTTGGCAGCTGGAGAATGAGAAGGTAACCTGCACCTTCAATTTGATGGGCAGTCTCAGCCCCATGTCTACTTCAGAGGAATCCGGGGAAGATGACCCCAAAGGGAAAACTGCCAAAAGCTCCCCTTTTAAGATCAAGATCAGAGGCCCCAAAGAAGGTGAACCCGAGGCGAAGAGGAAGCCAAAAGGAAAGAGAAGGTGGAAGACCTTGACGATTAGCAAGTCCTCTGATGAGGAAGACTTGGGAAAAGCAGAAGAGGAAGATGCTCCCCCACCACCAAAGAAAGCAAGAACGACCCAGACCTCGAAGAAAAAGAGTCAAGAGGCATCAAAGGATGAGCCTCCAGTTGTTGAGGTGGAGAGCTCAGGAGGGGAGAAAGCTAAAGTCTACACAAGGAGATCCAGGACTCCATCTCCAAAGGACACTGTGCCTAAGACAGATCCTCCGCCAAAATCACCAACCGCAGAGCCATCCAAGGCTGTTTCTCCTCCACCGAGCGCACATGAAGAGGAAATTCCGGAGGAACATGAAACTAGCGGAGGGGCGGAGCTCTTCGAGGAAGGGACACTCTTTGGTGAGGCAGCAGAGCTTGAGGTAGAGGAGATTGAGAAGCATCCTTCCCCTTTGGTGATGTATGAGGATTCTCCGAAGAATGGCAGCGGTGACAGATTCCCTGAGCAGAAGGAAGATACTCCTGTTAAAACTCCATCACCAGTGCAACCAGAGGCGGGGCTTGATGAAGGCGATCAAGGTGAACAGATTCCTAGGAAGGAGGATGATAAAGTAGCTGTAGAGGAAGAAGAGAAAGTGACAGAACAATCGGAAGGAATCAGAACTGAAGAAATCTGGGTAGACCCTGCAGCCCCGGACTGGTTAGAAAAAGAACTTGCAAGGAAAAAACAAGTGATTGTTGAGGATACTCCCTTGGACTGGGATGAAATGTTGTCGAAGATCGGTAAAGGAAAGAAAAAGAAGACAGCTAGGGTAATCTCAAGGGTGGAAAGAGATGAAACAAACAACAGGGTTATCCATATTGCCACCCCTGCTGCAGACAAAACAAGAGAGGAAGTCACCGGTCAGGACTACCATGTTCAGACTATCAACCTCGGGCCGGCCTCCATGGAGCAAGATATAGAGGAGTATGAAGGGTCCAGTGCTGTAATCATTGGCAGATTGAGGAAAGAGACCCGAACCAAGCATGAACTGAAGAAAGAAAATGAGAGACTAAGAAAATGCTTGGAGGAGGTGATGAAACCCTTGCAGTCCCTCCATCCTTCTTCATCTGCCGCTCCTGGATTTCTGCCCAAGGAAACCATCTCCGGAATTGAGAAATTGAAGGCCTCAACTCAAGCTGCCATAGATTGGCTGATGAGTGTGCAAACGAAAGGAGATGATACCATCAGGGACATTCTTTCAGTTGGAAAGGATGCAGTCAGGGCTAGAGAATTATTAGAGCATGTACTGTCCCAGGATAAAGGGGACATGGATCTCTTGCTGCAGAAATCAAGGGTTATCTTGGGGCATGGCAAAGAACAACTGGCTAAGGATGGCATCCTTCCTTCTTCCAGATTGGATGAACCTTGGGAGTGGTTCGAAGCTCTGCAGATTAGGAAGAAGGTCATAAGGAAGATCCAGAAGCGGAAGAAATCAATTGATGGGGATCTCACTGCAGTATATGATGGATGCATTGCCTTCTTTGAGGTAATGACCGGTAGGAAGAAGATAGCTCCCAAATATCTGAGCTTGGAGCAACTGAAGGAATGGTGGCATGAAGTTTATGCCCCGGATTCTGAAGGAGTTATAACGGGCCACCAGTTGGATGATGCAGCCACCTACTTGGCGGTAATGGATAGATATCTGTCCAGCAAGGAAGATTGGAGTAAAACTGTTGAACAGTCCAGGGAGGAAATTGACTCTATTAAATGTCGGCTCAAGGTTTTGCCTTTGCCACCTGTCACCGAGTTGGATGGAGTATTTTTGAGGGTCCAAGGGTCATCGGTTCAGAAAAGGGGTAAGGGAAATGGCAGTTAATGCTCATTTCAAGATTTGTGCTTCCCTATTATCATAGGGCATGCATTGGACCGACTTCATTGGGGACTGTGTCAAGGCCGACCTTGATGGTGGAGGGCATTTAATGTGTGCCTTTGTTTTATTTCCTTCCTGAGCCGACCTGTTTTGGCGGTTTTTATTATTTTGTAAAAATGTTTGGCTGGGCCGACATATCTTGGGATTTGCTATAATAGGCATTCTTGCCTCATTGTAAAGGGTTAGACATCAGCTAGAAGACATTAGAAATAAAAGAGAAAAAGCTAGAGTATTTTTGTAATAGGAGTAGTATTCAAATTTCTTGAAGCAAATACTGTATCAAAATAGTGGAATTGTTGCAACATTTTGGGTGATTAATACAACTGAAGACATTGTGGTTTTCCTGGTGCAATCTTTTGTGTTATTCCATCTTGCATGGTTCATGTTGTTTTATCTTTTAAATTGCTTGAAGATTTAGGGTTTAATATTCAGAAATAGATTAGTTTCAGTTTAGTGAATGGTGTTTATGATTTCATATTTGGAATGTTTGTAGCAATCTCTGGTTTATACTCCCAGTAACTATCTGATTGTAGTAGGCTGGTGAAGTCAACCTGGACCGAATATTTGTCTGTGCTTAAGTTCGATTGTAGATGCATATCTATGGTTTGAAAATCTGTATACCTTAGAAGATTGCACTGTTCTTGTGGTATTGCGTTGTGGGTTAAGCAAGAATTGGTTATTTGAGATTGGTCCATTCCAGATACCTGTCATTTGCATTGTTCATTCTAGGAATAGTTTAGATCTTATTCAATCCTTGCACCCTTGTCTTTTGCTATTTCTTTATTATCCGGTTAGATTTAGGATTTAAGATCATCATATTGCAAGATCTGATAAGTGGAGAGATACAGTTTGCTTGTAGTAAGGTCCGATTGTGATTACCAGCATTTTCACATATTATCTGAGTTATTTATGCATTGTTATGACCTAACACCCGAGAGACCTTGGGGTGATTTTCAACAATCTATTGTTGAAGATTATCTTTCAAGAGAGATAGAATATCATTTTCTGTCTGAGTTGTTGTTGTGCAGAAAACACCATCAACAGATTGGTGCTAGAGGGAGGGCCTGAATGAGCACACTGGATCGTTTCTTGAATGCCATCTCTCCAGAGAGGTTTAGGAGAAATACCAGATCTACCATAGGAGAGGAAGATTTAGAGGAGCTATAGTTCCCCACTAGGTCAAGAAGGACTCGAGAAAGGGGAGAATCATCATCACCCATCCCTCCACCCGCATCATCCAAATCTTCACATCCAGAGGCTAAAGCCATACCCATCCCTGAAGCAGTTCCCATTCAACAACCTCAGCCTGTCGTTAACCAACCACAACCACCTCCCTCACTTCTACCAATGGCTTTCCTTGCTAATAATCCATCGCCCCTATTCTTCCAAGCCTACAATGTAATGCCCAAAAATCCTGAGCATTTCTGTTCAAAATTCCATGCTAATGACCCAAATAGGACTGCAGAAGAACATGTGAGGATTTTCCAAACTTGTCTCAAAGATAGAGGGATTGTCCATAAGGATGTCGCCTGTAGGTTGTTTCCTTATTCACTAGGAGAAGAAGCATTTTACTGGTACAACCATCTCCCTGCTGGTTCAATTCTTAATTGGAATGATCTTGAAACTGCCTTTTTACAGAAGTTTTGAATACCCATTAGTGCCAACGAGTTATACCTACAATTCATCAAAGTCAAGAGAGAGGTCAACGAGCCAATATCCAGTTTCAATAATAGGTTTCACTGTGCATACACCAGATTGCAAGACCCATATGTTTTAGATGATGATACTGCCCTGGGAGTCTATTATGAAGCTCTGGATAGCCTAACAGCAACCTTTCTGAAATGGAGACCCAATCCTCCAGGAACCCTAACTGATGCTTATACAGAGGCTGTCAAGCTTAGTACAGATTTGAGACAACACTTGACTGGACCGCTGCCTTCTTTAGGACCAGTTGCGCATCCTGGCCAGGTTCAAGCAGTAAATCAGGCACTTACCAATCATACCCCAATCATGAACCCAGTTCCTCAATTACCTATGGTGTCACACCCTGGTCATCCCATGAGCCAAGTCTCCCCTATGACGAACTTCCCACAACAACAGGTTAATCAGCCCATGTATCAGCCGCAGCCAAATAGTTTCCCTGCTTATCTACAAAATTTTGAAGTATTACATCAGTCTATGAGATCTGCTACAATGTCTGTCCCTCCTCAGAGTAACCCAAACCGGCCCCCTTTTGTAGACTCGAATAAAGAAAGGATTGATGAAATGGCTGAGCAGATAAAGAAGCTAAACCTAGAGGTGACTTACCTCAGGAATCAAAATAGTCAGTTACAAGCTGCTCAGAAAGGAATGCAGTCCAATCAGAACAGAGAGTTTTCACAAGGCCAGAACTTTGACAAGGGACAACGTAATGACAGAGGATTCTATAATGATAGAGGATACAATCAGGATAGGGGTTACAACAATGATAGAGGGTTCAATAATGAAAGGGGATAGAATTTTGATAGAAGTCAAGGTAGTGGATCTGGATTTGATAAGAGGCAATCACAAGGGCAGAATAGAACCTGGAATACAGGACCTAACAATGGAGGAGTCCCTACCCCATTAGATCAGCCAGCTAATCAAGTTGTCAATCAATCTGCAAATCAGCCAGTCGGTCAGGACAAGCCTCCTAGTGGTGTCTATTTGGCTGAAGCGGCTCTATCAGGATGGTGTAGGCTCCATTAGATGAGTCAGCATTCAGAGTTAGAATGTCCAGAATTCCAAACTGCTGCTTCTATTTTCCAGTATGAGGTGGAGAATAATGCGAATGGACAGGAGATTGTGCCCTCAAGCCCTTATGATTCTCCTGTGTTAGTATTAAATCACGCTCCCTTCCCAGCAAATGAAGAGAATATCCCAGAGGAAGAATCTGACTCCCATGAAGACAAAACAGATCAAGTCTGCAATGGAGATGAAGTGGCTCAGCTATTCAATGAAGAAACAATGAATGATAATGGCCCTCTTGATCAGGAGGAAGCCTACGTTGAAGAAGTACAGATGTTCCAGAGGCAGGGTTTGAGGGATATGCCTCATAGGCGCCCACAAGCTGGAGGTCCTTTCACTACTTCCATTCCTCCTAACAACTTCAGTACTCCCCCAGATCCTCATGCTAGCAATAATCCATCCTATCCACCTGTTTCCAGACAATACCTTTCTAAAGAACGACAAGCTCAAATTGACCCACAGAAGGAAAAGGTTGTTCAAGTGTGTAAAGACAAGGTGGAGGAACCTCTCAGGGAAGTATCAACCAATATGAGTGAGGAGCAGATGGCTTCTTATGTTGCTGAGGAGTTCAAGAAATTAAAGGTAAATCTCTCAGCATTTGAATTATTAAGATTCCCTGCAATTAGGAAGGCAGTTTTGGGTACTTATGATGTACGTTCAGTGTCTTTGGACAAGCCTTTTGGTGAAGATATCAGCAAGATTTCTAGTTCTCAGCCTCAGAAGACACAAAATTAGACTAACCTTCCCCCTGGAGACAAAGGAAAAGAAAAGGATAAGACTCAAGTGGCTCAAATAGATACTCAGCCTACTTTGTTTCAAGGAAAGACAGAAACTCCACCATTTCTGATTTCTGTGCGCATATTCGGTAAGAATCTGCATAATTGTTTATTAGATTCTGGTGCTTCCACCAATGTGATGCCCTTTGGAGTTTGTAGAGCTCTAGGAATTACACCTGCTGATTCTCAGAAGAAGGTAACTCAGTTAGATAGAACTGAAGTAAATGTGGTGGGAGAGTTAAACATGATCCAAATGCAAATAGCCTCTGATCCAAGGATTCAGCAGGTTATCAATATTCAGGTAGCTGATATTCCTGATGCGTATGGTTTGATTCTAGGAAGAGATTTTACGAAGGCTCTGAATAGTTATGTGTCCACTGATCACTCTCACATGTGGCTTCCCTGAAAAGGAGTGCCCAATCAGATCAAAATTGAGAGAGAGCCAAGAATGAAGTACATGATTACAGAATACCAAAAGACTTCAACAGAAGTTCTGATATCAGAAGTAGGAATGGGAAATTACATGTTGTCATCTCAGTATGAGGAATCAGACTCAGAGGAGATATTGATGCTGCACACAATGCCTGTTGATGCAGAAACGGGATCCAGCCCTGTTACTGTTTTGACAGAGTCAGTTCAGGAAGAAAAGGAACCTAAAGATAATCAGATCAGTCTGTTGGACAGTTTCCGGGAATTCATCAAGCAGTGTATGGAGAATCAAACCCACCTAGGGAAAAGGACACGCTTTGAGGAATTACTCTTACCTAATTGGTGTAGAGTTCATAATGCTTCCCATTCGGAGTTGGATTGTTGTTTATGCCAAACAGCAGTAGAACAAGTATAGAGATGCATGAGTCCAACTAAGGCAGTTAAGACAGACAAGCAGAATCCTCAGGAAGAGTGTGAAAGCAAGAGGCCTGTATTGCCTAAAGAATCACACAGCAATATTGAGCCAAAGGATGTAATAAAGAAGACTACCACTGCTGAGTGTTGGACTCTCAGATTTGATGGATCCAAATCCAAACATGGAGCTGGGGCAGGGTTTGAACTGATTAGTCCAAAAGGTAAGAATTTCTTTGCAGCCCATAGGCTCCAATTCCATTGCACAAATAATGTAGCGGAGTATGAAGCGTTAATTCATGGACTTCTTATGGCGCTTAAGAAAAAGGTCAAGGTTCTACAAGTTTTTGGTGATTCAGAATTAGTAGTCAAACAAGTAAGGAGGCAATATGCATGCCATGATAGGAGAATGACTAATTATAGGCATAGAGTGTGGGACCTCATTGAAGGGTTTGATGCCTTCAACATTCAATTGATACCAAGACGGAAGAATCAAACAGCTGATTCTCTGGCCCAGGCAGCAAGCACTCTGCAGCCTCTATCCATGTCAGGATTAAAGAAATTCACTGTTGAATTGACCCCTGTGCCATCAGTACCAGACAATGTTACTAACTTCCAGGTATTTGAAGATGACAAGCATATTTTGGATTTTATCACAAATACAGATGTTTTTGCTTCCCAAATCATTGATGAAATAGAGCCTCAGGAAGCAGAATTGGATCTAGAAGGTGTGTTGAATCTAAAATCAAACACTATTCCCAGGGGGTGGTACAGTTGGAATGCATTTTTGATATGGATAAGATTAAGGATCAGGAACAAAGTCCAAGAAGGAATCCATTAGTGTAATGCGGTGATACTTACAATAAAGGAATCCATTAGCACCAAAGAATGATGGGGAGTGGAGGATGTGTACGCATTCTTGAGCCATAAACAAG